>JBBPJS010001242.1:0-11582 GCA_038088835.1 Singerocomus rubriflavus
AGACCTGTCACCCATTCACCTGATGTGTCTTATATTGTCTCTGGCTCTATTGACAACACCATCAAGATTTGGAATGCAACTTCTGGTCAGTTGGTGGCAGGTCCATTTCAGGGGCATACATCTTGGGTCAGATCTGTTGCCTTTTCACCTAATGGCTCCCACATTGTCTCTGGCTCTTTTGACAACACCATTAGGACTTGGAATGCAACCTCTGGTCAGTTAGTGGCAGGTCCATTCCAGGGGCACACATCTTGGGTCAGATCTGTTGCCTATTCACCTGATGGTTCTTGCATTGTTTCTGGCTCTGATGACAACACCATTAGAGTTTGGCATGCAATCTCTGGTCAGCTGCTGGCAGGTCCATTTCATGGGCACACAGAAGGGGTTATATCTGTTGCCTATTCACCTGATGGCTCTCACATTGTCTCTGGCTCTTTTGACAACACCATTAGGATTTGGAATGCAACCTCTGGTCAGCTGCTGGCAGGTCCATTTCAGGGGCACACATTTGGGATCATATCTGTTGCCTTTTCACATAATGGGTCTCATGTTGTCTCTGGCTCTCTTGACAAGACCATTAGGGTTTGGAATGCAACCACTGGTCAGTTGGTGGCAGGTCCATTACAGGGGCACACAGAAGGAGTCACATCTGTTGCCTATTCACCTGATGACTCTTACATTGTTTCTGGCTCTTTTGACAACACCATTAGGGTCTGGAATGCAACCTCTGATCAGTTGGTGGCAGGTCCATTCCAGAAACACACATGGGTCAAGAGTTTTTCCTATCCTTCTGAAGGTAGCCATCAAGTTATCTCCATGTTCAATCCTCATTCCATCAAGGTATGGGATGTAGAAAATGTTTATGACATCTGTAGTGGAGAGGGCTGGATTGAATCCTCTGATGGTTCTTGTACAGGTTGGGTTGCCCCTTGGAATAGGCATGCCTTTTGTCTTCGTATTCATCAGGTCGTCATATCTTCTGATCAAATTTATGTAGTCGATGATGTCGATAGGTCACTGTTTGGCAAATCTTGGGTCACTTGTTGGAGGCACTAGTCCCATGGCTCGTATCTCAGACTAGTCCGTCTTCTTTTGTCGTAGACTCTCGCAGAAATAAAACAAAGTGCATGTGGACAACTTGAAGGACATAGACGCGAACACCATCTCCACAATTCTGGAGTCCCACCTGCCTGCGCCAAGCACACCTGGTAAGAATCATAAGGGTAAATTTGAATGCAGGTTCTAGCACTGGCAGAAGTGAAGGTGTCATTGCAAATCTGGGAATGTCTACCAGCTTGGCAGGCAATACAATTGCACAGGACGAGGGCGATGAATTAGACCTCGAGCCGAGCAAAGTCGACTTGTGGGAACAAGAACATACATTGGAGGAAAATATGGGCAGAGGTGTGTAGGCATTCCAGCAACGCTCGGACCTGGTCGCACTCAACTTTGTTGGCGACGTGATCGAGATACATGGATGATGTCCAACTCCCCCATTTTGCATTCACTCTTAATGAGGTGCATCAGCAAATATTTTTTTGTAGGCATTCGAAGAGACCAAGCAACAAGTAGATGTGCCACGCTGGGTGGGTATCACCCTCACGGGTTGGGTATGGATTATGTTAATCCTTTCCCCTTCCTGTCCCCCTTTTGTCTCATCTGCACGCCCCGACACTGGCAAGTTAGGGGAGCATAGGCACCAAAAAGAATTCCCTGAACCCCACCTGAGCGCCACTGTCTCAGCCACCTTGCCCATAGCCCACGCTAAAAATAGTAACCCCTGACAGTATCCGAGAAGCAAGACAAGAAGGCCACCAGGTACCTCATGAGCACGCTGTATCAGTGCACGAACCATGCACGATTTGCACAGTGGATGGATATGCCACTCGGGAACCAGGGGGGTTCCAGCCAAGGATGCGGCCTTGTATGGTCAAAAAAGTGCATTGAGCCATTCATGGGTTTATATACAGTTTCTGTAAGTGGGAAAGGGGAAAGAGGGGGAGAAGGGCAGACAAACAGACAGGCAGAAGGGGACTCAGCACCAGGAGTGGAACCCTTACTCATTTTGGGCTTGTCCTTTACTTTTTTTACTGTCATGTATAATGTCAGGATCTGGTGGTGCGACACAGAAACACTGACCTACTAAATACCTTGTCTTAGATGAGCACCGTGATCGAACAGCTAGAAAAGCCCCTTCTAGGTGTTTACTGGTTCGCGGATATTGTATGAACGTTGTGCGCCCATCGCCCAGTTTGGGGACTCGGGGGATTTGATGCCTGGGAGAGATCTGATGACCACGAAAGAGTTGGGTCACTTGTGTACTTGCCATGTGAGCTCCCATTTTTCGTTTCATTTTTCGAACAAACCACTACACGTGTTGGCAGATAGTGAAAACACCCACAACACTTTACAGTAACTCGTACGAGATCACGGGAGATTAAAAAAAAAAGGAAAAAAAAGGAGACAAAAAAAGAAAGGCCAAGAGTGAATGGGTCTGGATCGGAGTCAGAACGAGTCCTGTGTCGCTTGGGTTACTTCAGGGTACTGGAAAGAGGCTCACATTGGATTCCCATATTAACTTGGGCGACAGCGCTTGGGCGGCGTCAGACCGGGATGAAGGTCAGCATGGCCATGAACAGCGCTTAGGGGGAGTGACCATCGAGAGTCGAGGCTGTATGGTACGGAAATATGTTAGTTGCATGCCAGAAGAAAAGGGGGGGAAGAGGCTAGTAGACTATGAGTGTGGTGCGCTGCCATATCTGCGTCCCACTATGCTCGCTTACACTTGCCATCCGAACTCAGAGTTTGTCTTGGCGTACTAGTGAGTGCCACATAGAAACATACAACCAAAGGATGTATCAGCC
This sequence comes from Singerocomus rubriflavus, assembly GCA_038088835.1. Taxonomy (NCBI): domain Eukaryota; kingdom Fungi; phylum Basidiomycota; class Agaricomycetes; order Boletales; family Boletaceae; genus Singerocomus; species Singerocomus rubriflavus. The sequence goes on from JBBPJS010001242.1 coordinate 2,865, forward strand.
CAGAGGCGAAGACCATACGACAAAATGAAGGAAAAAAAGACTGTTTGGGGAAAGCGTACTGGAAACTTGCACCAGTGACGTCGGACCTTGAGCGACCAGAGCAGATTCGTTGAGTTAGTCTCTTTTTACTGAAGTGGAATGAATTCCCCTAATGACAAGACCTGAAGTGGAGAAGGGAGAAAAGTACTCGCCTGCTTGGACTTGACGATGTGCTCGACTGCCTGCCAGACCCTAGGCAATGCCATTCTCTCCCTTGGCATTGTGCACTCTGGGATCAGCACCTTGCAAGATCCGAACTACGAGTTCTCGACGAAGACGTTGATGAGCTGAAGCCTACGATGTCACATATATAGCATAATGCTCGACAGCTCAGCTCACCTCCCTCTACTTTATGAGAGACCTGGAACCAATGCGTACCCGACCTATGGTTATGACGTTGCCCGGCTCGTAGAGTCAAGATGGGGCCCAGGCTAGTTGGTAGGGTAGTCGTCGAACGCAAGACACAACAGGGTAGAGTGTTGCGTGATGCACGAGCTGATCTTCCGGGTGGACAGAAAAGCGAAACGGATTGCCAGGTCAAGAGCAAGACATACCAACGGATACGCAAACGGGTCGGACCCTCCTGGAGCCTTCTTGGAAAGCGCTTCTTCGAGAACTATGATCGGAGATATCGCTTCAGTAGGACATGTCATACAGAATGTCATCGTACCACCATTCTTCAATCTACTCAGCACTCCGTCGATTGTATCAGTCAAACTAGCAACCAGTTCGTCCTTTCCAATCCGGTGCATCTGGTAGACCTTTACGAGGAGAACAGAACGATCGTCCCCGTCACTGACAATAGTCAATCCTGATGCATAGATCAGAGGTCATGTACCCACAAACAGAGAATATTATCTCAGGTGGTGTGATTCTCCACCTCCTTTGTGCTCTTCGTGGATTGCACGGCCTTGCCTACTGAAACTTCTACAGAGAATTTCCTCGCTCCAAAAAGCTTAGGGTGGGCGTGAGTGCCAAGTTTGATGTCTGAAAAAAAAAAAGCTATCTCTGATGCACTGGGATGTGGAGCATTGTAGCTCACCTTTGATTTCGATTGATTTCAACCCAGAAGCATGCTCAGCACACTTGCAACTAAGTAACGAGTGTCATGAATACATGGATGGATTCAGGGTGTTCGCTGTGTTCGCTGTATTCATCGTTCTATAAGCCAAGGTAGTGAATATACGATGAACAAGAGGAAAAGGTGGTCGCGGGAGGGATCCAAACACACCAACACGTGGCCGCGGTGCAATAGTACTTTTGCGTACCCAAAGCACACTGTTAAACGGGTTCATGCCTCCGTTTTGGACAGCGCTGGAAGGGGACACCAATCACCGCCATGACCCACTCCCAAGGCTTTGTGCTCGCTCACCGTGCCTCAGGGACTCGTTCCCATGTACAATATATTTGATCGCCCAATACGACACGAATGTACAAAACGGTGAGTACATCCTCTTGTGCACGTCCGATTACTGTTTTGAAGCTTTGACTTGTGCTTTCAACATCGGCGCGGTGGATCGACAGGCTTCCTTTATCGTCCGTGTCGCACTGTGCTAGTCTGCGTGCGCATGCGTGCCGAATGAGGACTACAACTGGACAGCGTATGGTAGAGCGCCACTCTTGAACAAATTGTCAGGGCCACTTAGAGGGATGGTTTACATTGGGGTCGCTCTCCGGATAGACCCCTGTAACGTTTTCTAATGCAAGGTCGGAGAGTGGGAGTACGTATTCCCGTCAGATCGTCGACCCGAGCTGAAGCGTTGAGCAAAAGGGTGTAAAGACCGTAATGGTAGCAACCACTTCTATAGGACAATACTACCCCCCCACTTCTGTACCATCTCGTGACAAACACGAGCCAGAATACCTTTTAGGACCGGAGAAGGCAGTAACGTCTGAACGCATTATTGGGTCGAGTACGTTTGAGGTGAAATTGGTGAGGTCTGTTGTTTGGTGTCCGGACAAACGCTGTTTCGACCCGACGAATTCTGGGTAAATGCTAGGCGTTTCTGGGGATTGTAATACTGTGTACTTGGATGATGATCAACAGAAGCAAATACTATATAGACCAAATCGCTCTTGCTCAAGTGGCCTCGGACCTTGCATCGTCCTTTCCATGCTCATCATGCCTCAATCCCTTAAGCTCGGCGAAATAGTGTTGCCGTTTTTCCAGATCTACATGGTGTAACGTTAGCGCACCACAGAGCTACACGCCCTTCTACAGACAACTGTCTGTACAGATGGGCAATGACAAGGAAACGTACCGTGCGCCCACATGGCCGCACCAATCCTGTTCGAGATGGTGAACCCGAGTCCGATGACCGGAATATCTTCCAGCAACGCCGCAACAAAACCAAATACTAGCGATGGTCATACAAGAAAATTAAGACGCCGTTTGAGGGAGAGGTGAGGACGTGATTCACGTACGTCGGTAGTCCCATTTTCGTTCCTCGATGAACACGGCAATCTCATGGGATGTCATCTTTTTCGCTTTAAAGTACTTCATGGCGGTACAACGAAGCGCGGATGAGGGTATGGATAGGAAGAAAAACACGAGATGCTCACAGGTTTATGGAGGTATTTTGCTGTCCCTATGGCTTTAAATCCTGCTGCTACGAACGTGCCAACAAAAGGATACAAGGACACTGGAAGAAGCAGTACTGAAAACAGGGTACATCGCCTCAACATTGTCATCATGTGCGGTGTTGTGAACTAGACACACCTTTCTTGACGACGACACCGATGGCCCAAGTGCTCATCGCACTACTGATGCGCTCGCTGACATTTTTATCGACAACGGGCGGTACGTCCCATTCCTCCATGTATGGCCACCAGAAATCGGGGCCCTTGCCGCGAGAGGCGACGGTCTGATCCCATGCGCGTCGACGCGCAATACCGATGTTCCGGGACAGAAAGAAGGTGATGATGGACGTGACCTGAGATCCAAGGAGTAGAATCGTCATGTCTGACAAGAATATCATCAGGAGACGATGAACGACGGGTTGCAAGGAACGTACAGGTGGACACGTTGAATGGTAACCTAATTCCATGGAAAGTTTCTTCTGAGAGATCTGAGGCGGTCTGTGAGAGACGGGTGATGTAGCTGAAAGAAAAGAGAGAGGAAGGGTTCTTGAGGAAGGACCGTATGATATGTCTTTGGATGCCGTATGTCAGGCATACCTTGAGGAGCATATTAGGCAAAGGAGATGACGTGCAGATGGTAGCTCCACAGACGCACCCATACAAATCCGACGATGAGGCCTCGCCGTGCGCCATGCTTACACTTATCCCATGCAGGCTTGTAGAGCGATTTGTCAGTGCATAATCGGTAGGCCCCGACGACCACGTAGGACGGAGGAAAACTGAGACGGCTGGCTGCGCGGTGGAGATGGGCGGGTACTGAATTCGTGCTCAAGTGGGTGCTTGCCATTGTGGGAGCAAACTGAAGAGTGAGGTTTGGAGAAAACGTGCCAGCTCGTATCGAGGACACCTGAAGTCATGTTTCAAACGTCGTAGCGGAGCTCAATCAAGCTTGTCATACCCCGCAACTGTTATTTTCACGACACGCCAATACCGACCTCCCACTGTCATTGCTGCTCCAAGGCGAAAAATAGCGCCCGATTCGTTTGCCGTGTCTTCGACTGAGTATGCCATCCCCAAATCCATGATGCTATGTGAGTCGTAACGGGGGTGAATATGATGACAATTCGAAATTCCTCGTCAAGCCAACATCCTCTGTCAGCGTCGTCAACCATCTGTCGCCGATGATCTCGAAGGGCTGGATAATGCAGAAATTTACCCAAGGGGTTTTCCAATACCCAAACTAAATGCGTGTTGCACATCCAAAGAGTGAACTAATGAAGACGATCGCAACTTGGACAACCCTCTCAAACCGTGTCCTACGTCACGTATATGTTTTACAGAGCCCATGCGCTGTGATGAGCCATATCCCTTGCGTACTTATCCTTTGAGAGGCATGTATCATTCGACTTGTTACTTGGTAGAATGAAGTTATGTAGGGTTCATATCGGGCAGCACACGCTCAAAGTGCTACCTCATCACATAAATGAGTACCATACTTGGATGGGGGAAACTTCGTCTTCTTGGCTCTGGCATTGCCTTTTATTGTCCATGACAGATTGACCTCGCGCTCTACCAGTCCACAAGATATCCCAGCAGAGACATGGCTGATGGTCTCCAAGTCATGAGCGTCGACCTCAGTGGTGTGTAATCTGCATCATTATCGCGCTCAACTTGACACCCTCACCATACTACCACACGTCTCAAAAACAGTCGTCAGAGCGGAGCTACCAGGTTTCACGAACGAATGGAATAAATGTTTTGTCCAGATCCATGTCGACCGCGGCTCACATTCCGTCCGTACGGGGTCCACGAAAAAGGCTGGACGGCATGAATGGGGAGAACGGTTCTCGCTGTGAGTGTCTCCCACATGATGGCTTCTGTGCAGTGTTTTCTCATCACTCGTGACTCAATCTTGATGGTGTCTTATCATCGCGTTCCAAGACCTGTGCGATCCGAAACAATCCTTCGCTTCGAGTTGAAACGGAAAGCATTTTTACGCCAGCAGTCGTTGGCTGTTGCACAAGTCTCGATACCAGACCTCTTTGCAACCCAACGACAGTCTGAAGGTATGGGAAAAATCTATGAATATGGATGTGGGTCAAAGACAATGTGAGCAGGACAAGATCAAGATCTTCCGATACATCTGCGACCATTCTCCGAGAGACCAAATGAGAAAAACTTGAACGCAGATCGCTGGCGGCTTTTTATTCGGTTACACGGGTCAGGGAGCATTCTGAAGGTATCAGAACAGCAACATCTCGTGAGCGTTGAAACCTGTTTGGCCGATGTCGTGGCGAAACTGGAAGTATTCATGGCATTCGGTGACGCCATTTCCCAGGTATGGTGGTATTTGTTGAACCCCGACTGTTAAGATTGATTATGGTGCCCGCAGATCAACCCTTATGCGGTGATGGCATGGAAAACTGTAACTGCTTTCTACATGGTGCTCACCGCGTGATCTGGTACCTCTGATACTGGCTGACCTACCACTCAGATTATCAAAGGACAAGTAGACCGGGATGCAAAGCTTGAAGATCTCAGTAGGCTAATGAAGGACTCTTACGCCTTTGTTGAGAGCATCAAATCTTTTCCGGAAAAGATACCCGCCCTTGAAGGAACGATCCGTGCTCTGCTGTCCCAAACGGTCGAATGTACCATGTTCCTCCGAGAGTGCAGTGGCCATGGGTTTGGAGGTACCGTTTTCGTTCAAGCTGGCTTCTCCGTCGTCTCAGACAGTACCCACAGAAAGACTGATGTCCGGCGTATGGATGGATCGCCAAATCAATGGATTCATGCAGAGTTTCACTGCGATCAAACAGTCTCTGGAAACAGGTACTGTGGTACAAGCAGCGCTCGTCTGCTTTCGCCTCGACGAGAATGTGAACAGATTGGGTTAGGTGGATCTAACTTATTATCGTCAATGTCGCTCACAAAACTACATTCAGTTGATGCGCACGCATTGCTCAAACTCGGTCCCGCTAATATGGATGATGCGAAGCGGACCGAATGTCTCCCGGACACGCGCATGGACATTCTCGCCGAGATCTTCGCATGGGCTTCCATACCTACCCCCGACGGCAACGTTTATTGGTTGCACGGCTTCCCTGGTTCAGGAAAGAGCACGATCGCAACGTCTGTGGCCAACATCTTTCGAGATCTCCGCCGTCTCGGTGCATTTACGTTCTTCACAAGGGGCGTAGCGGCTCGCAACGACCCCGCATTGCTCATACGCACGTTGGCGTATGAACTTGGGGAGTTTGATCATCGCATCGGCAGCGCTATCGCTAGGGTCATCAAAGAAGTACCGAGTATCCGACAAGCTCCGCTTCGCTGGCAGTTTCAAAAGCTCCTTGTTGAACCATTCGCTAGCATCAAGGATTGTCTCAGAGAGGGTCCCATCCTTGTAGTGATCGACGCCCTTGACGAATGCGCACAAACCGCTGCACGCGAAGAGCTTATTAGAGTTCTCGCGTCAGAGAGTCTACAGCTGCCACCAACCATTCGGATCTTCATCACAGGTCGCGCAGAGCGAGATATCCGCACCGCGTTCAGCGCGTCTTCAAACGTACTTGTTCACGAAATCGATATCAAGTCGCCGACAAATAAGAAGGATGTTCAGACGTACATTCATCATCGAATGGTCGACATCCGGTTGCAAAACGAATGGCTGGGTCTCTCATCCGATTGGCCAGGAAAAGCGCGGACTGATGCGCTTGCGCTGCGAGCCTCTGGGCTGTTCATATGGGCTTACACCGCTTGTCTGCACATCGCAAAGGGACAAGATCCAGAGGAAAGGCTTTCCGAGCTGGTTCAAACTGCTTTATATGAAGATGCCGAGGCAGCGCTCGATGGGATCTATATTACCGCCCTGGAATCCGCAGGAAAATGGGACGACGTCGCTTTCGCCACCGACTTTCGTGAAATCATGGGGTTAGTTATCGTCGCAGAGAACCCCCTCACCGCACATACAATCGATCTTCTGAACGCACACGTGGAAGGTAGGAAACGGCGACCATGTCTACACACAATCAGACATCTCGGGACAGTGCTACAATGGGCAGAAGACAAGCCTATATGTGTGATGCATCCCAGCTTCGAAGACTTCATCACGGAGAGACGGAGATGCGGCTCGGATGGTTGGTTTATCGATCGCTCAATGCATCATCTACGCGCCGCGATGCTCTGTATTGCTCGATTGGGAAAGGTTCTGAAGAAGAACATGTGTGGGCTGAAGTTGTCGACGTCAGGTTGGAAGGAGGATCTTCCGGAAGATGTCATATACCCGGTTAGATACTGGGTCGATCATCTGTGCAATTCAGACGCGCGCAGCGCAGAGGCGGTGGTCGAAGAGATTCATGGCTTTCTTCGTTCGCACCTCTTGCACTGGATTGAGGTGATGACTATGATGAGGAGGGCGAGGCAGACGATCGGGTTGATGATACGGTTGAATGAATGGCTCAACGTACGTATTCATCGTTTCCCCCTTTCCCTTCCCTCGTTCTCTGAGCTGAGTCCGCCAGATCCACCACCCTAATCACGAGGCACTTTGCGCATTCGTCAAGGACGCAGCTCGGTTTTGCCAGGCCTATACCCATGTATACGAACAACACCCTCTTTTGGTCTACCAGAGCGCACTCCCATTCACTCCGACAGCTACCACGCTGTTTCAGACATTCAAGGACGATCCGGAGCTTCCTATCGTCGCCGGTGGATTCCGCGAGCGCTGGTCACCCCTCCTCATCGAGTTCGGTCGACCAGGAGGGAACGTAATCGGAATCTCTTGTTCGTCGGATGGTCGACACATTGCCTCTACGAATACGCGAAACATCTTCGTTTGGGACTCGACGTCAGGTGAACTGGTCACCAAGCCTATGCTGGCAGGCAAGTCCGACTTTACGGCTATTATATTCTCGCCCGACAACCAGCATATCGCATCCGGATCAGCTGATGGCGCGGTGAGGTTGTGGGACGCCTTGTCTGGAGAATGTGTGGGTGACGTGTTGGAACACCATAGTGGACCTGTCTACAGTCTTGTGTTTTCCACCGATGCGAGCATGCTCGTGTCCGCGTCGAAGGACCAGACGATCGTCGTATGGGACACGAACGATGGTTCGATGGTACACCCACCGCTGATAGGACACCAAAAGACCATTCTTGCCCTTGCGTTCTCACCCACCGAAACGCGCTTTGCGTCGGGTTCCCGAGACCGGTCAATATGGATATGGGACACCGCAGTCGGCAAGGAAGCTCTACCACCTATAGTCCATCGAGGGGGTGGTGTCACGTCCCTCGTCTATACTCCAGACGGGAACAGGATCATCTCTGGTTCCGACGACCGCACGATTCGCGTCTGGGATGCACACCAGGGTACCCTGCTCTTCAACCCATCTGCAGCCCTTCAGCCTAGTCCCATGGTCTTCACGGGACACAACAGTGACATCTTCTCGATTGCGATTTCACCCTGTGGGACGTTCCTTGCGTCGGCCTCCAAGGACACCACCGTCCGGTTATGGGATATCTCGACTGGGACGGAAATTGGACACCTTGTCCGGCAGCATCGTCTCCCTGTCCGGGTCGTCGCCTTCTCGCACGACGGGAAGCGCATCGTGACTGGGTCCCATGATACGACGGTGCGGGTATGGGACGTCGAGAGCGTAGGAAGCATGGGTGCGACGCGGCTACACAAGGGGCTCGTATCGCACCTCGCGTTCTCTGCGGATGGCACGCGGGTTGTATCAGGGGGACTTGACAGGATGGTGTGCATGTGGAGCGCAGAGAGTGGACAAGCGATGATCGAGCCGCTTCGGTTGGAGCGGGAAGTGCGCGAGGTCGCGTTCGACGACGATCATGAGGATGGGCGAAACATCCGGATCTTGGCCGCAGACAAGGACGAAGCCGTGTTCGCATGGGATATGGAGACACGAGAACCCCTGATGGCAACGCCGGAAGACCATCCCAGCAGGTATGGGAGAGAAAGGGGGCGCCTCGTCTTGGAGGGTAAATGGATCATGGACAAGACTACCAACGAGGTGTTGAGCTTGCTGCCGAACATGTCACCTGCCAAAGCGAGGGCATCGCACGGGAACAAGATCGCGATCG
>JBBPJS010001243.1:0-11578 GCA_038088835.1 Singerocomus rubriflavus
TAAATCTTATCATATTACAGACACAGATACAATAACTTAAGCTACTAGTAACACAGCAGTCCTAGTTGGAACATCCATTGGGTTATAGAACAGACCATGGATTTATGGTGGCACTGTCTTTGCTTTCAAGGATGACAACCTGAAGAATAGTTATGCAATTACCCAAGTACCCAAATCCTTGCCCCATGGTACGAATACAATTATGCTAGCATCATCAGGATCCTAATATTAGAAGGAAGCTGGAGTATTGTTGCAAGAGTATGATACTAGAAAGGACTTGCAAGAGTAGTCCTGAAGTTCACATATAGAAGGTCCCCCTGATGTGCAGTCCTCTCCTCATTCCCAAATCTCTTTCACTATTCTAGCACCTTTCTTTCATCTGACATCTTAGATTTTGCCCTGTAATGTTCATCTGGTCATTCACCAGATTGGTTGGGTTGTTTGGCAGAGTAGCATATCTCTTTGGATATGCAACACTGTGTGGTATTGTATGGTCACCAACTCATGACTCAGTCAAGACAGATCCTAGTCAAAACATCATGGAAGACAATCATTTATCAACATTGAAGATAAGATAAGAACACGTGACTCAAGATAATTATTGCAGTCATCAAGAAGATGTTATATCTGTGGACAACATAGGTGTACACTGCTGGTTGCCTTTATAATATTAACAAAGTATTATTTATTAGCATCCCCCTTGGTGTTGACCTTGGGAAGACTAGTGGTATTGTCATATTGGACACTCTAGTAGGGTGGCACCCTGAAACAGCTTTCAAGGTTGACAACCTGGCTAATAGTCACATGATTATCCAAGGCTTGAACTCCTTGCCCCAAGAGCCAACAACAATTATGCTAGTCTCATAGGAGCTAGTATTAGGAGGATGCAGATCAGGTGCAATAGTTCTGTGTTATACTAGGGATGCAATAGTTTCTTAAGGAGCAGCAAGATCACCCTTTTCCTTTATCTGATTCCCCCACACTGTTCAGCACTCTTAACTACTGAGTGTCATGAGTGCAATGGTTTCAAGTCCCATATAGAAGATGCCAGGTTGCCTGACAGGTTATGTGAAGTATCTATGGCTGGTAGGCTGTTGCTCACAGTAAGGCTCACAACAGGTACTTTACTATATGTCTCCTTAGCTTAGTTCTCCCTTGTGTATAGCATAGTTATCTTGCAACATAGTTTGCTTGGTTGCTTCCAAGGTTCCCTAAGTTTCCTTGCCCCTCAGAACCTCCTCAGCAACCCTTTAGCCCCTTTGCCCTAGTGCCTAGGAGCCTTGGTATGCCTTGAACCTCTAGTACTACACACTTAAATTCTTTCAAGGGCTACACTCATCCTTATCCAAGGCCAAGCATAACATTGATTAAGTAGACAAACTATAAATTGAATGGTGGAGAAAATGAGACATGAAGCACAATGCTCTGTTGAAATCCTAATGATTCCATCCTAGATTGGTTTGAGCCATTTTGGCTCTGAGGTGGGACTTCTACTGGCTGAGCAAAGGCTTCTGTTTCTTCATTATGATTAGTGTTTATCATCTAAAGATAACCTGCATCACAAAGATGCAGGTTTGTGTGTGCCAAGCTCTTGATTGAGTGACACAGTCATCTGGGTGTTTAGCAGAGTTCTAGGTTCTTCTTTCTGTTCAAGAAAAGGTTCAGGGTTGGTTGTGGATGTTCAAATTGTTACTGGTGTCAGATGAGTTTTATTGAGGACTAGATCCTGGGTCAAGGTCTTCTCTTTCACTAGGAAAAGATTTAAAGTCAGGTGTCCTGTATATAGGATAATGTTGGGTGAGTTCCAGTTAGTGCCAATTCCTTCTGAAAGCAGATGAGGAGGCAATCTCATCAGCACCATAACTTCTTCAAAGGCTAACAAGATTCTCAGGTGTTAGGGCAGTTAGAGGTGTGGAGCCTTGTTCTCAGGTTGGTGGAGGTTAGTGCTCCCTCACATAGTGTGCTTATATGCATGCTCAGGCATTCTATAGTCAGAGAAACTGGATAGAATTTCCAGATATGACCTAAGGCCATTTCAAATCAGTGGTTCCATTCCCAATGTTGGAGGCTTCTTGTTGAGCAATCAGAGAAACACTATAACCCTGCCTATTTTCTATCACCATAACCCATTGGGTGATCTGGCATCACCAATAGAATTCTAGAGCAGTCACAGAGAGAAAGAATGCTAGAACAGCAAAGATGGAATTGGAAACAAGAAGAGGATGATCTTCATACTTCTTGATGAACTATTGCATTGTCAGTACTACCAGGGTTGTTGCACCTAGTATGCTTCCTCCTAATACTGCATCCTATGAGTGCAGCATAATCATAGTCAACCCTTGGGGTGAGGAGTCCAGGTCTTGGGTAATCACATAGCTATCTTTGGGTTGCCACCCTTGAAAGCTGGTCAGAGGTGCCACCCCATCCTGGGGAGTTACATGCAGTCACCCAACAGGATCATTTCCAAGCCTGCAGGCAAGGAGAAACCACAAAGCTTCTATAACATAACATCAAATATGATAAGGGACACTGGCAGCATATACATATGTGACCTGCAGATATAACATCAGCTTGACTAGTGAGTTGTCTTGCATCATGTAGGTTTTTCACAAAGAAGAATGTCTTCACAAAGATTGTACTTCAGGTTGTCTTGACCATGGCTTCATCTTGACCAAGTCCTGAGCTTGCATGACCACACAGTATAAATAAGGGAGGAGAGGATAGATGAGACTGCATCTGAGCAATGCCTCACTCCCAGGCAGCTCAAAGACCAGGTGGGTGAATAGCTACTCTTTTACTTGTTATTCCTTAAACATCACTACGCCACCTTTGCAGGCAGAGTGAGAGAGGTGAATAAGTGGATTTGGCTGGGGGGACACCAGCCCTTGCACAACTACTTATATATGGTACAAAGATATGCACAGACCAAGCTGTGACTGTGGTCTAGAATATAAGCTATTAATGCTACTGAAAGATAAGGTATAAGAGTTTAGTCCATAAGGAAAAGATTAGGCAGGATCCTGAGAAGATCAGAATGGAATAATATCTGCAGGATCTAATATAAAGGGAAGATCATCACAAGATGTGAATGATCAAAAAAGGAATTGTGGCAGAGATCCCATTAAGAGTTCTGCAGAGTCATAATCTAGATGATCAATCTAGATAAGATTCATACCAATCAGGAAAGAGTGGAGATTAAAGGAATAGAAGATGCATCTCAGGCATGCATCAACCATGAGGTTGTGGAGAGAATCTAGATGATTGGTTGGGAGTCATGATATTGTGAGAGAAAGGAAGAGGGGTTTAAATGTGATCACTTTGATAGGTGTGATGATGTGAAGAAGGGATGAGGTAGTCATGTGATCAGGGAAGTCATGTGATCATAAAGTGCAACCAGTGCACTAAGGGGAGTCATCACCATACACTAACACAAAGTATGCAGGTGGTATTCATGAGTGTGCACAAGTATGTATGCAATGTCATAACACTTCTGTACTCCTGAATTCAGGGTCAATGGGGTTGTTGTGCATAGTGCACTGTTCTTAGGTGATGTGCAAGATGTGCTGGGTGATCAAGAGAACTTGAATTCATGTCATGCACTTTCTAGGGCAGATAAGCATTGGTTACAAGTGCCAAACCTTTGATTGTGTGAATTATCAGTTAAGGATGTGGATGCACAGGTGGTCTAGTGAAAGGTTCAGGCTTGTTGTGCCCATCACAGTATTAGTGTGTTCATGAGTCACCACATAGGGCAACACAGGATTCTTGAATTCCTTGTGCATTCTGCACAGATCTTTTGATTTCTGAGTGAAAGCAGGGATGTGTTAAGGAAATGCATATTTCATGCATCTGGTGGTTCTTGCAATGCTGATTTCAGTCAGCCTGATTCTTCAGCAGTTTTGGTGCACATTCTAGTGCAGTTTCTGTGTTTTCCTTATTTTGAAGATTTCATAACAAGGCAGAAGTATGTTGAGGAAGTGCCTATTGCAGGCACACAGTGGTTCTTGTGTTGCCATGTTGATATGGCCAGTCTTCATGTTTGATTGCCATTGTGGCTGATTGTTCAGTTTGTAGTTGCATTCTATGATGTTGGGGTTTCTTTTTCATCATGCCATCTTCTTATAGTGTAAGGACTCTAGATCATGGGCTTTTCTAGGAGATATTGTTGCAGGACCAAAGAGTCATGCTACACTGCCAACTAACCCAACTACCTGTCAGGCAACCAGAATGAACAATATAGGGCTAAACCTATAGTGTTAGGGATGAGGAACATGCTAGAATAGTAATGAGGTCTGCAGATGCAAAAGAGAGGACTATGTGTTAGTAGGGCTTCTATATGAGATCTCCAGGACTACTTTTGCAAGTTCTTGATAACCATGGTACTCTTGCAACCAGGTTCTGTCTTCCTTCTAATACTAGATCCTAATGATGCTAGCATAATCATGTTCAGTCCTTGAGGTAAGGGTTCTGAATGTTATGACATTGCATACATACTTGTGCTAGTGCATGCACTAGTACTTGTATATGACTATCACACAATGCTACTTTGTGTTAGTCATTTGTGTGATGACTCTTTCTATGCACTGGTTGCACTTATGACTCTTATGATTTCCCTAATCACATGATTACTGTTACATTTTCTCTAACTCATGTACCAACATCCATGCTATCTATCTTCACTATAGACACTCACTTACAAGTGTCTTGATGCTGACTCATTCTTTCCACCTTATGTCATCACCTGTGCTTCTTATTCTGCTCTTCACTTCCATGCACAGCTTGATCCATTATTTATTAGCATCTCTCCTGTTTGTTATTTCCTCTTTATCATTATTAGTCATTGAGCTATGGTACTGGTTACCAAGTCAATGGAAATGTCCCACACTTGCCCTGAAGTGTGGTCCATGCACTGCTCCTCTGTCTACAAATACCTGCTGATACTATATGTTACCTTAGCTTTCATCTCTCTTGTACTTCCATACATTGTATCTGCAGAGCAATCCATTTGCTTGCTACCTCCTTGTCTCCATCACTTAGTCAGCAAGCTCTCATAGGCCTGCCACCACTAAGGTGATCCCTTGGGATTATGCTACATGCTAGAACCCTTAATCCTAGTTCCTGTTGCAAAACCAAAGAGTTCTGTCTACACTGCCAACAAAACCAACCAACCTGGTGGATGATCAGAGATCTTGGTATGGGGCTAAACTATACTTGTCAGAGGAAAGGGATGATGCTAGAACAGCAGGGGTCTTTGGATAAAGGAAAGGGCTGCACATTGGGGGGATCTTCTATATGAGAGCTCCAAAACTATTCTTGCAAGTCCTTGATAGTAACCATACTCTTGCAATGGTACTCTGTCTTCCTTCTAATACCAGATACATAATGAGTCTGGCATAATCATGTTTGTACCATGGGGTGAGGGTTTGGGTACTTGGGTAATCACATAGCTGTTTCCAGGTTGCTATCCTTGAGAATGAAGTCAGTGTCACTGTAGATGTGAGAGTATGTTCTATATCCCCAAGCATGTTCCAATGAGAGATGTGATACTACTTGTGGCTTAAGTTACTATTACAATAAAGGACAATTAATATAATAAGGACCAATTGGCAATGTAGCCTGTTATGGTCCACAGGTATAACATCTGCTAGACTGGTTCAATAGAGTCTTGTGTCACATGGGTTTGATACTTTCTAGGTTTGGTTTCTGATACAATGAATGGGTTCTGTACTTTCATAGGTTTTGGGTTCTGAACTAGATGAGGTATGAGTTGGCTCACTGGCCTGACATTGGTGGTTTGGTGATGTAAGGTTCTGAATGATGGAATGATAAAGAGGGGAGGAGTGGAGGTTAGCTTTATCTCCAGATGTCTCACTTCTAGAGATCCAATGAAGAACCAGTAGGCAAATAACATCCCTTACTTGTACTCATCACTAGGCCACCTTGATAGGCAGGGTAGGAAAGGAGGTTAACAAGTAGATTAGGCTGAAGGAACAGCCTGTACTCATAACCTCTTATATATGTTACAGGAACAAGCATAGACTAAGCTGTGTCATGAGTCTAGGGTATACAGTATTAATGCTATTGGCTAAGTAGATTAAAGGGAAGGATCCATGAGGAAAACATTAGGCACTTCATATATTAGAATGGAAGAGTGGATATGAAAGTGCAGGGAGTAGGGTAGAGGGGATGATTGATCACAAGATGTGATGATCAAGAAATGGGATTGTGGCAGAGATCCATCTAGGATCTTGTAGGGTTCATGATCAAGATGCAATCTCAATTGGTAATCATACCAATCGAAAGGTAAGGGTAGAGATGAGGAAAATGAGGTGATCAGAAATGGAAGATGATTGGAGTAATTTGTGAAAGGTGTGAAAAGGTGAAGAGATGTGATGCATGTGAAGGATGTTGAGTGATCAGAGAAATACTATACAACCCTGCCTATCTTTTATCACCATAACCCATTGGGCAATCTGGCATCAATAACTGAATCCTTGAGAACATCTGGATAAAAGAATGCTAAACAGCATGAAGGGGATTGGGGATAAGGGGAGGATGATCTTCATACTCCTTGGTGAACTATTGCATCACCAGTACTGCACAGACTATTGCACCATGCATGCTTTCTCCTAATACTGCAATCTAAAAATGCAGCATAATTGTAGATGACTTTTGAGGCAAGGATTCCAGGTCTTGGGTAATTGCATGGCTGTCTTCAGGTTGCCATCCTTGAAAGCTGGTTAGGGGTGCCACCCCATCCTGGGGTCTCCACACAATACACCCAATGGAATCATCTCCAAGGCTGCAGCTAAGGAGGAACAACTATAAATACTATCATTAATATAATAAGGACAACCAGCAGTGTATGCCTATGATGTCTGCAGATATGACATCATCTTGATATTGTGATAATGTCTTGAATCATGTAGGTTTTCTACAATAGGTTAGTGCCCTCACAAAGATGGGCATACTTCACAAAGAACATGGCTTCAAGTCATCTTGACCATGACTTATCTTAACCATATCTTGAGCTGGCATGACCACACAGAATAAGAATAGAGGGGAGGAGGATAAATGAGACTGCATCCAAGCAATGCCTCACTCCTAGGCAGTCTGAAGACTGGGTAGGTGAATAGCTACTCTTTTACATGTTGTTTCTTAAACATCACTAGGCCACCTTTGCAGGCAGAGTAGGAGAGGTGAACAAGTGGATTTGGCTGGGGGAACACCAGCCCTTGCACAACCTCTTATATACAGTACATGAAAGTGCACAGACCAAGCTGTGACTTACTATCTATGGTATACACTATTAATGCTATTGGGTACTAGGGTAAAGGGTTTAGTCCATGAGTAAAAGGTTAGGCAGCCTCATGCATCAGAATGGAAGAAGCAGACATGAAGCTGCAGGGTTTAATATAAAGGGAAGATCAATCACATGATGTGAAAGATCAAGGAAGTGATCATGGCAGAGATCATCAAGATCCTGCAGGGTCATGATTGAGATTGATATCTCAATAAGAGATCATACTGATCAAAGGGAAAGAGCAGAGATTAAGAAGGGGAGGTGATTAGGAATGGAAGATTAATTGGTAAGGTCATGACAAGGTGAAGAAAGAGTAAGGTGATGATGTGAAGGCATGACAGGATGAAGACATGAAGGTGTGAAGGAACAGGGATGTCATGTGATCAGGGATGTCATGTGACCCAAAGGTCACATAATTGTAAGAGGTGTCATGCCCATGTACTAACACAAAGTACACAGGGAGTGTCATGCATGCACTTGCTAACACAAAGTATAAGTGATGCATATGATGTCATAACAAAGGGTCAAGGGTGTGACTGATGTGAAGGGACAGAGAAGTCATGTGATCAGGGATTGGTTGTGAAGAGCACTTATGCAACACAAGTATGCAGTCATAGTAGTGCTATCCAGGCCCTCACCCATTCCTCACATAAGAAACCTAAGTCCTCACAAAGGACCAAAGTCTAAGAGCCAGACTAGTTTGATGGGACAGACCCCCACAAACTCTGAGTCTTTCTCATTCAATGCAAGCTTAACTTTCAAAATTGCCCCAAGGCTTTCACCTCTGACCATGCTAAGGTCACATTCACCCAGTCATACCTGAAGGGTATGACACTGGAATGGTTCAAACTGGACCTACTCCAGATGGAAGACCCCACACTCCATTCCTTGTGGATGGACAGCTATCAAGAGTTTATTTTGGAGCTACAGATGAACTTCAGACCGCATGACCCCATTGGAGATGCAGAGCACCAACTTGACCATCTATTGATAAAGGATGGTCAGCACATTAACAAGTATGTTGTTAAATTCAACCGAATTGCCTTTCAAGTCTGGGATTACAGCGAAGATGCTCTCTGGCACCACTTCTACAACAGTCTTTCAGACCACATCAAAGATGAAATCTCCTGGATTGGCAAACCCCCCACTCTCTCCAAACTCTGCCAACTCACCCATTCCATCAATGCCCACTACTGGGAACGCAAGTCAGAAATTAGCCATTAGGCAAAATCCATGAGCAGCCCATCCAAGGTGTCTGACAAACCCTTCAACTCTGACACCACCTCTGGCTCCTCTAAGGAGTCCAAAGGGAAGCCTGCCAAGGTTTCCACCAGCACCTTCAGAGCTTCCGCTCCCTCTAAGCTGGACCTATTGTCCAAGCTAGGGAAGGACAGCAAACTCATAGTGGCTGAGTGAAAATGCTGCTTCAACAACAACCTCTGCATGTTCTGTGGCCAAGCGGAACATTAGGCCAAGGAATGCATGAAGTCAACCTCTTGTGCAGCCAAGGACTATGCAGTCAAAACTCCAGAAGCAAAACTAGAGGCCTTTTCTGAGGCAAAAAAATAGTCTGTGACCTCCATGACTTTGCACAGGATGGAGGTTGCATTGAACCCACCTGTACACCCAAGGAGATCTGTATTAACATGTCTGCTCTCTTAGACCCCAGGTCTCTCATGCCCTCAGTCTCTCTTGTAACATACAACATCCCTTTCTTTCCTGTGTTAATAAACTCTGAATCCTCCAATTGTTTCATAGATACAACATTTGTTAATAAACACAAACTTTCAACCTACTCCATCCCTCTGCTCTCTCTCCACTTGTTTGATGGAACATCCAACTCCACCATCACTCAAGCACTTGACCTCTCCATTTGCTTCCCCTTCAGTGATATTACTCTGATGATGTTCTACATCACTCTGTTGGATGGCTCCTGTTCTCTTGTTTTAGGACACAACTGGCTGACCTGCTATAATCCATTGATTGACTGGGTTTCAAGCAGTATTTTATTTTGAGCACCAGAGCCACCTGTGCTAGTGACTCCAAGCTCAACTCTGCAGCCTCCAGACATGTCTCCTCTAGCTGACTCCATCCCCTCTGATACACCACATTTCTCCAAATGCAAGGCTTCATCTATCATGCTCATTAGTGCACCTGCCTTCACACTCACCTGTCACCTCCAAGGCTCAGTGCAGTTTGCCATGATGCTCTGCCCATCTGACAGTGACCTCCACTCTGCCTCCATCACCTCCAAACCAGTCAACCTTTCTAGGATCCTCTCAGAATATCATGACTTCACAGATGTATTTAGCAAAAGCAAGGCATCCCAGCTTGCCCTGCATCACAATTTCAATCTGAAAATCAATCTGGAAGAAAAAGCCTCTCCTCCTATAGACACAACATACTCCCTCTCCTCATCTGAGCTTGAGTTCCTTCAGACATTCCTTGACGAACACATAGCCAACAGCTTCATTTGCCCATTTTCCTCCATCTATGCTGCCCTTGTCCTTTTCATTCACAAGAAGGATGGCTCCCTCTGCCTCTGTGTAGACTTCTGCAGACTCAACAAGATCACAAAGATAGATTGCTACCCACTCCCTTGCATCTCTGACCTCCTCAATGCCCCAAGCTGCACTCACATATATACCAAACTCAATCTCCAGCATATGTACCACCTAATCTGCATCACCAACAGAGATGAGTGGAAAACATCCTTCCACACACACTATGGGTCATATGAATGGCTTGTCATGCCATTCAATCTCATCAATGCTTCTGCAGTATTTCAGCAGTTTGTAAATTCAATCTTCACAGATCTCCTTGACATCTCCATCATTATGTACCTTGATGATATCCTCATTTTCTCTGAGGACCACACAAAACACAAAGAGCATATCCAGGAAGTCCTCCAGCACCTCCAAAAGCATGGACTTTATGCCAAGCCCAAAAAGGGTGAATTCCACACCAATTTAACTGAGTACCTTGGGTACCAACTCTCTCCATTCAGACTTACTATGTCCTCTGATAAGATAAAGGCCATAGTCAATTGGCCTGAACCCTATAAGATCCAAGACATTCAGTCTTTTCTCAGGTTCACTAACTTCTATCAGTGTTTCATCACTAATTACTTCAGGCTAGTGGTCATGCTTACTTGTCTCACTCATAAGGGCACTACATGGAATTTCAATGATGCCTGCCACTCTGCCTTTCAGCATCTTAAAGATGCTTTCACCTCCACTCCTATCCTTACCCACTAGGTCCCCAACACCCCACTAATTGTCGAGACAGATGCCTCCGACTATACCATCACAAGTATTCTTTCCCTCTGCTGCCCAGACAATGAAGTTCACCTGGTGGCATACTTCTCCCACACTGTTGCAGAACCAATGAGTTATGCTACTCTGCCAAACAACCCAACCAACCTGGCGGACGACCAGAGGTCTTGGTACAGGACTTTAACCATAGATGTCAGAAAGAGGGATGATGACTAGGACAGTCTTGAGGTCTGTGGATAAAGGAAAGGACTGCGCATCGGGGGATCTTCTATATCTGGAACTCCAGGACTACTCTTGCAAGTCCTTGATAGTATTTGTACTCTTGCAATGGTACTCTGTCTTCCTCCTAATACCTAACCCCTAACGGGAAAGGCATAATCATGGTCGGACCTTGGGGTGAGAATTCCGGTCTTTGGGTGATCACGTAGCTATTACCAGATTGTAACCCTTGAGAACGAAGATGGTGTCACTGTAGATCCTTGGGTCTGTTTGATAACCCCTAAGGATGTCCCAACGAGAGATGCAGTGCTACTCGTGGCTTAAATATCTGTAAACGAATGTCCTAATATGATAAGACCTGCACAGCAACAATAGCCTCTCGAGGTCGCAGGTATAACATCAGTATCTGGTACAATGGAAGCTACATCATGTGATCTTATATCTTGATGGTTCGGTTCTTGGTACAATGAATGGGTTCTGTACTTGCATATGTTTTGTGGCTTGAACTAGCCGAGGTATGAGTTGGCTCTCTGGCCTGACGTTGGTGGTTCGGTACTGAGAGGACGATACGATGGAATGATGAGGGGAGGAGTGGAGGTTAGCTTTATCTCCAGACAGCTCACTCCTGAGGCTCAGTTAAAAGGGCCAAGCGAATACCATCCCTTACTTGTACTGTTGTCACTAGGCCACCTTAGTAGGCAGGGTAGGACATGAGGAAACAAGTGGATTAGGCTGGGGGAACAGCCTGTACTTATAACCCCTTATATACGTTACAGGATGG
>JBBPJS010001244.1:0-11572 GCA_038088835.1 Singerocomus rubriflavus
AGAACAAACGGGAGGAGGACTTGGACTTGGCAGAGATGCGGCAACGCGTCGCTGAGGAGAAGCCATTGCATCCCCCGTCTTCTCAACCAGAGTGGATACAAGACGTTGCCTACCGCAACTCTGCATGGTCCCAGCTCAAGTTCCGTGAGTGCCCAGTTCGTCGTATATCATACTGTCTGACCCGGCTTGCTTTCAGAGGTCTTCCCAATGTGAGACGCGTTGTGCCAACTCTGGAGAGTAACAGCTGAACAATATCCACAGGTTCAACTTTGTGAACCACCAACACCATGGTACAGACCCCACCAAGTACGGCGCCGGGGAAAAAGAGTTGACCCAATAGAAGTTCTTAAATTTGTGGTCATTGATCATTGGCTATATCCTTTGGATCCCTGCGTTCTAGTCTCATTGGTAATTATTGGCTCTGAACATACAATGTTATTGCCTTTATCTTCGGTACTTGAGCAAGAAATTCCCGACCACCTCTATGTACCTATCTGTCTCCTCCAATTGTGGGACATGTGCCGAATGGGCAAATTGAACCCATTTGACTTTGGGGATGTATTTAAAAAAGGGTTCGACAGTTATGTCATGTGCTTCGTCGTAACGCCCATTCAGAAGTAATGTAGGAACGTTTATCTTGTGAAGGTCGTCAATGATACTCCAAGTTCTGAGTGAACCGATGATGTGGAACTCGTTTGGTCCGTTCCTAGCCAATAAGTAGAGTCATGGCAATGAGAAAGGACTTGCTTACATGGTCATATACACCGTCGGATCCTTTTCCGTCCACTCCAGACAAGCCTTGAGGGATCGGGGGATCGGCGTTAGTCTGCAGAGGAAGTGTCCATAGAAAACTTGAGTTGCATTGAGGTAGTCCTTGTGAGTCGTGGTACCTTCCGCCTCATGCTTGTTGAGCATATCCTGGATCTGTTGGGGCAACTGGAGCCTCAAAAGAGCTGCTGCTTCCATCCACAATTTCATACTCGCAGGGGAATCAGAGATGATAAGCTTGTGCAATCCCCTGGGTTGCTGAGTTGCGAAGACAGCAGCAAGCATTCCTCCCCAGGAATGACCCAGGATATCGTAATCATCATGGATACCCAAGTGATCCAATAAGTTGTGAAGCTCGTCGACGAATAGCTCTGTGGTCCAGAATGTGGTATCGCCATTTTTCTCAGGGAGATGGGTGGAACGACCGTTGCCGATCTGGTCATAGAGGACGACAGGGATAGCATGGAGAGTAGTCAATTGAGCGACGACCTCGAGATACTCATGCGCACATCCTGGGCCACCGTGGAGTAAGACCAGGGGTCGGGTACCAGACTTGAGGTCACCCGAGACCTTGTACCACGTCTTGCACGGCTTGCCTGCAGCTGACACTGCAAACGGTGCTTCCCCTTCGACGAACGGAGGAAGATTGACAGAAGACATCGTGAATCTGTCGAGTACAAGTCAGGCATGATCTTGGACGATGCAACTGTCCTCACAAGTCCGTTCGTAGAGCGTCTATTTGGAATGCAACGAATCGATAACTTGAAAAAGGTCGAACTGCCACGGAGTCATTGGATCTGGTCCCATGCCTCTGGTCAGTGTGCGGACGGCCCGGACGGCCCGGGAATGAAGTACCCACTCTGTGGTAGATTTTTCCGTTCCCATCAAGGCCCTGAGTCACCTCCAGATAGCTGTTTAATTCGCTCACCTTACATGCACTCGCGAAACGACCCAGGTGCTGGCTGCATTTGGATCTTTCTGCGCGTTGTTGTTTTCAATGTTGAAATGGTCCCAACGGATTACTTAATACATTTCAGCAAGTTCGAATTCATTTCGCGTCCCCCTTCAACTCGATTTTTTGCGTTCTGGCACACTTCCATCTACTCAGTCAGGCAGAAAATTGCCAATGCCAATTGGATTGACGTTGTACGATGTCCTTGGTATACCAACCGATGCTACCACCGAGGATGGTTAGTCTGGCTCCTCCGTTCTTTCTATGCTACCTTTTTCATGTAACATTCT
This sequence comes from Singerocomus rubriflavus, assembly GCA_038088835.1. Taxonomy (NCBI): domain Eukaryota; kingdom Fungi; phylum Basidiomycota; class Agaricomycetes; order Boletales; family Boletaceae; genus Singerocomus; species Singerocomus rubriflavus. Next base: position 2,011 of record JBBPJS010001244.1, read on the forward strand.
TGCAGTGAGAAAGGCCTACAAGACCAAAGCACTCGAAACACACCCTGATAAGCTCGAGCCAACAGCGAGCGAGCGAGAGCGAAGAGCTACTGAGGGCAAGTTTAGAAACGTATGAACATCGTGGAGTTGCGCGTTTGCCCTGTGTGCTCCTTGACTCATACTGAATGTCTACAGGTATGCGAGGCTTTCCAAGTTCTGAGTGATCCTGCCAAACGAAAGGTTTGTCTACCGCGTACTTTCCACGTCTGTTAGTGAGTGTTGGTTCCCCAGGCCTATGATGATCGCATACAGTGCGCACAGCTGAACAAGCAAGTCTGGGACGAGGAACGCAAGAGGCGGGATAAAGAACGCGAAGAATGGGCACGGCAGGCCAAAGAACGAAGCGAAGCCCGCATGAAGGCACGAGCTGATTTGTACGAGAATATCCGTAAAATCAAGGAAGAGAAAGAAGTACATGCACGACTGGTAGAGCAGTTTTACCAGGAACTTTGCGATCGGAATCCAGAATGGGAGATCAGGAAACGAGAGGTCCTCAAGGTAGCTATTCTTCTTCATTCTCTGATACAGCGCTCTTATGATCGACCTTGCAGCGCAGAGAGACGCGAGAGGGACAGTCATCCACGCGACACTCCACTTGTTAGCAACTTTTTTTTTATTGCCGTATTCTTATATTCCAATGTTGGAATCTTGGATATCTCAATTTTGTTGTACTAACTGTCTCATACAATCATTCCCTTCATACATTTCTACTCCCATCATCCCTTTGAAATCTTGCTCCTTTCGTTCAGTGTACATATATGTGGATCTTCCGTCTGTCGTGCGTACTGGATGTATCCTTGTATGATGCGGGTCTTCTACTCTTCCATTGTAAGCTCTACATAACTTACTGAATGGCTCAACCTTGCTCACCGTCACCCTCCGACGAGCTTAGCTAACCGGCTTTGGGCAATTCGTCCAACGTCCTCGACTGCCCTGTCGAGTTCCTGATGCCATGTGTGACTGCAGGCCTCGATGGGCACGAAATTCTCTATGAACGGCTCGTTGGATGAGAGAGAATGCATGATTCCGAGTTTGTCCTCCATCTCTTCTGCAATCGTAGCTCGGCTTCGACCATTGACGAACGTGATGTATCGCAACCCGGGGTATACGTGTTCATAGCACGCATTCAGATGTGCAAGGCGCACGAGAATCTCTGGAGGAGTTGGTTGAGTTGTGCCTCCGCTCTGCTCCTTTGAGCTGAGGACGGAAAGATTCTTTGTCTCCCCGATTCTGGGGTGCCCTCCGACGAACTGGGCTCGAAGTTCTTGATCCCAGCCTCGAATAATATCCATAGACATACTGAGAATGTGTTTGATGTCGGAGGGATCGTACGGGTGGAACTCGTCACGCTGGGTAGCGAGCAGCTCGGGGAGTAGATGTCGTTCAAGGACATCAGAATGTTCGAAGAGAGTGATCAAGACATCCTTGAGTGCGTGCTCAGCATTTTGCTCGCCATCGCGATCGTGCACATCGGACATCTTGCACATCGACGAGTCTAGCGCTGGTATTGAAAGACAGGTCAGCTGCCCTTCCGGACCGTCAGGGTTTCCCTCGCCTGTTCACCTGGTCAGCGGCAGGGAACAAATACTCCTATGTTGCCCATGTGAAGCGATATAAAATACTCTGAGAAAAAAAACCCTCGGGACACCACTCTTTCCATCCTTCCTCGGTCTCTAGGTAGCCCATCATGGCATCAGCTCAGCCTTTTGTCTTGCGCTGGGGTATCATATCCACTGGCAGGATTTCGAGTGCTTTCGTGAGGGTGAGCGTTGGCGCAACGTCTAGACAGACTATGTCCTACTGATCAAGACACCGTAAGGATGTCGTCCTCGATCCCAAGACGTAGGCGAGAATGTTTTATGCCATACTTCTCGCTCTGACTTATATCCCTGCAGTCGTGACGTCCACGACGTAGTACACAAAGTAGCCGCAGTCGGTTCCCGTAGTGTAGATTCGGCAGTCCAGTTCATCGCCGAGCATGCAGGTGGAGATCCCTCTATCAAAGCATACGGTAGTTATGCAGAAGTTTATGAGGATGGTGTAAGTGGTCATCTCTGCACCGCACCGTAGAAACCGTTGATTCACTAAGAAACCGCAAAGGACGTCGATGCCATCTACATTGGTCTGTGGTAATATTATTTCGCTAATCCAGCATCGCTCACAGTGGTATATTAGGCACTCCCCACACAATCCACTACCAAAACGCCTTGGATGGCATCAAAGCAAAGAAGCACGTACTGTGTGAGAAGCCAGTCACTTCGAATGCTGCAGAGCTCCGGTCCCTCCTTGCAGCCGCGAAAGAGCACGGCGTTTTCTTTATGGAGGCACTCTGGACGAGATTCCAGCCACTCACACTAGAAGTCAAGAAGATTGCGGAAAGCGGTGTGCTGGGCGAACCTCTTGCACTAACGGCAGACTTGTCCGGTGATTTTGGTCTGAGTGGTGAGTGCTGGCGTGACTATATGATTGGTCGCGCTCGGCTGTTAACGATAGGCACGTCTCAGAACTCCCAATTACCCACCGAATTCTCGACCCCGCTCTAGGAGGTGGGGCATTGCTTGACCTGTAAGTGGCAAAGATATCATTCGTACACCTATTTACTTTACTGGCATCTAGTGGCCCTTACCCATTAATCTGGGCATGTCAAACATTTTCCAGTTATAACACATAATCTCATCATCACCTACAGGCCATTCTTGCGTTCTACGAGCACCCCTCTAACAAGGGAGCGAAACCTTCAAATATCACAGGCACTATGCTCAAAACGCCGCTGACCGGAGTCGATCGCAGTACCTCTTTCACAGTCACCTTCTCGCCTGACTCACCTTCTGCCCTGAATACACTTGCAGCACAAGCGGTGTTAAGTTGCAATATCAACGTAGCTCCCTACCAAACTGGTGTTGTCATTCGCTATGAGCACGGAATGATATCCATTGCTACACCTATTTATTGCCCAAAGTCATTCACTGTGCAATACTTCCAAGAGGGCAAACCAGGGACCATCGTGAAAGAAGAGACGAGGAGATTCGATTACGTTGGAGTTGGGTGGCACTTTGAGGCAGATGAAGTTGCGCGGTGTGTAAGAGATGGGAAGGTGCAGAGCGAGCTTTGGGGACATGATAAGAGCTTATTGGAAATGGAAATCTTTGACGAGGTAGGACATTGAGTTTGGGTGATCTCCTTCGACTTATCTGCATCTGTGGTTGTAGGTCAGACGTCAAGGCGGTTACAAATTACCTCCTGGAGTTGAGAAGGTTCAGTGAACTATCAGTCAATTGTGCGGTCAGTTGTTCAAGCGAGTTGGTATAACGACTAGAGAGTGCATGTATAATTTGTATGCGGGAAGACTGAAACGCTCTCTGTAACACCCGAACGAACACTTGTGTCGTAATGACCGTAATAAACAAGCTGTACAAGCAACCATTGGTTCATTGGCCACAAGAAAGCAGCACACTCCACGTTCCTATAGGACACCAAGGACAAATCAACCCCATGGCTGACAAGTTGAACGTTTCCTTGGAGCCACACCTTCGAGACGCACTGGCAGCCCTTCTGGAAGTTCTGCCAGAACAAATGTCTCATCAACTGACCCTCCGCTTGTCATTCGAAATGAACGCGATCAGTGTACCAGTCATTCCGTACGAGCTCATCCTGAACATATCGAGATGGTGTCAGACTACAGATGGCAAGGCCGCCTTACAAGCTTGTTTCCCATCCCTCGACCCCCAGTCCTACACGATGGTTTCGTTGCTAGCTGGTACCCGCACCTCACCCGAGAAGCGTTTTCCTCCTTATGTAGCCAAAGATCCAGAAGAAGATCAACGTCTACGAACCAAGGACAAAAAAACTATCGCTACTTTGGTCAACGCTGTCGTGAGTGTCGTTGGGACAGGCGTTGCAACTTGGTGGGCAAGCGAACATACGGGGATGCGACTTGAATGGGTACGCAAACTGCCAATTCCCCTTTGGTTCATCAAGTTAAGACTCAACAGCGAGCGTTATTGGCCATATGTACGGCTCTGGTTGTCGCCCTCGCCGAGATTGTGCTATACATGATCTGGGACTCTCGACAATCATCGAGGCCACGTCAGCCCGCTCGCAAGTATGTCGTGGTTCGACACAAAGGTGCTGCAGAGAGCAGTAGTGATCCGTATATCGTCCCTCGAGCGTCGAGCACGGCTACCGGAGACACGAACCTCCGTCATCGGACTACTACGTCGGCGATGGAATCTATCATTCTATGACGCTCCCTGATACTTGATTCAATGAAATTTAAAGTCAAGGGACGACATAGTGCATATCTATGTTAAGTTATTTGCAACGGAAGCGAAGGAAACTGTTCTATTTCACTTCAGGTTTCAGGAATGCAAGCATCTTAGCGCTATGGGAGGATGAACATATTATCTTTTATCAGACACAGGCCAGTAAAATGTCTCCCTTCTTCATTACCTCTTTCCCTTCCTTTTCACATTGACGGACACGGAGGGGGGCAACTCAACAGAACCTCCAGCTGCTTCAGCCTCAGCACCTTCGCCTTGTTCAATCTTCGTGCGTGCTTCCAAGAAGAACATGACATCCCTGAGTTGATCCTGTAGTTCAGCTATCTTCTGGTCGTATTCCTGTTTTTGTCTTCCCGATAATTCCGCCTTCTCCTTCATTTTCCCCAAGTTCTTGAGCAATCCCTCACTAACTGCCTTTTCCTCTTTGAGCTCTTTCTCAAACTTCCGGGCGAGCTCTGCAGCTTTCTCCGCCTTCTTTTCTACCCTCTGCTTTTCTCGATGAATCGCTTCTAGTCTCTCTTCCTCTTCATGGCGGCACAGCTGTTCCTGTGCCACTGTTTTAGCCCTTTCGTCTTTTAAATCATCGTCAAGTTTCTGCACCGTGCTCCGTAGCTCGTCCACCTGGGTCTTCAACTGCGTGATCTGTTCTTCATAAAAAGACCTCTGGGAATCGAGCTGAGATGTAAGCAAATATGAATATTCAATGCCAATAGCTTCTATTTTTTCTGCGCTAAGAGCGTCGGCGTGACTCGGTCCCAGTGCGTCATTGTCCCTGGCATTTATGCTCATGGAAGACGAAGCAGACGGGAGTTCAACCAACTTTCCATCTGCTTTGTTTTGAATCAGTCGGTGGACATAACCATCACCGGCATAATCCCAAACACGCTGAGTCTCCAATTCAAGGGCATATAGATGTGTCGTACTCTCGTAGTGGGCGTGGGCATGGGCGCGACCGTAGCGACCGCAGCCGATGTTTCCGCAAATGAGACATATCCAAAGACTTGTTGTGGATGGGCAATCGGCACAAGTCGACAGAGATGATGTAGATGCATTCGCAAAAGGAATAGCACGTGAACGTGATGTTGTGGGATGGGAGGACAACAATGTCTGGGAGTACCGACAAACTGGACATCTGTCGATTATTTTGAATCAATCTGAAGAACGTGTTCAGAGTAGTGGACGAACCGACTATCTCCCCATTTGCTGAGACACATGCAGTGAAATGTATGCGAGCACGGAACAGTAATCAGACCTGTTACCGCAGCATCCATCCGTTCGAGGCACACTGGACACGTTGGAAGTTCGTACACCAGAGACTGTGGAGAACCCAAGCGGAATATTGCTACGGATACAGAGTCGTCTGCATCAATCTCCACAGATAAAATGCGTACAACATGACAAATCTCGGGCTGGAAACAGGCTCGAGATGGCACCCCTAAAACGTACTAGGAATGTACTCACGTCCATTGAATTAAATGGCTTCCCATTATAAGCTTCTACAAATTCCGTCGCTTCTTCCGACTGTCGAAATCTTATGAGAGCCATCGAACGGTTGGGCATAGAGTCCCTACAGGGAACATTCTGAGGGGTCACTATGAGCCGAAGGCGAAGCCACAGGAAACACACTAACCGAACCAACCGGAGATGAGCCATTCCTTCCACAGCGGGTGCCACGAAAGCAAGGAAATCCGAGGGTGTCATCCATGCTGGAACAGCAAGAACGCCCAGAGTGACACCATTGTCAAGGTTCATGTCTCTTGTCGAGGGGTGAGATGCCAGCTTGGCGGCATCAAGTCGTTTATCACAGTCACGGTAGATATGAACAACACCCTCCGGAAGGTTGGTGGAACCAGACTTGGAACGAGAGTGTGGTACGAAGGTTGCAGTAGCGGGCCCTATCAAGAAATCGTTCTTAGTTTCATCAGAATCATTGCCGATAGCGCGTACCTCCGGCACTCTCGCCCGTTTTACCAGCGTAGACAGACATGCTTTCGAAATCAATCCAATCCAGTCGGATGGGGCCAAATCTATAGTCTTTATGGGCGGAATTGAGGATCGCACTCCTTCTTGATGTTGGCCTCGCAGGTTGTGATGGAAGATGCTCGAATACTGATTTCGGTAGAAAAGTGTTGGCCACTGGGGGATGTGACTCAGACACTTCTGCTTTTCTGTGCACGACGATTCGTATGTGATGACCACGCATTGTGGTGTGGAGCGGTCATAGTGCAGGCATCGCCGTCGTTAACCAGTCAACAAGTGCCAACTGAACTGAGGCTAGTAACAACCTATAACTACATCATCTCCACATCTAACGCCTACGGCGATGGACACCAACGCATTCTCTGTCAACGCGAACTTTTGCAGGTTTTGTGACACACTTCTCATCGGGAGTGGTAAGAACGACATTACCGCGGTAGCTGACACAGGATCATTAGACAGTATTGCGGATGATCTTGCCCGGGACGAAGTTCTTAGGTACGCACTTGCCATACACATAATAAACTCGCTGATTTAGGGATAGGGTGAAAGTGGGCAACAATAACCCATCGATATGGTCTCACTTTCACCAGGTATGGGATATACTGGCCAGACGAGTCGCCTTTGATGTGGGCGACGCGTCGGCTCGATCTCTCGTGACGCACTTCGCGAGGTTCACCAGAAATCTCGTCGCAGCCGTACCAAGTAACCAGCAGAATGCATTGTGAGCTCCGATAATTATTTCCGATGATAATGAGGATTCAAAGTCCCAAGTGCGAGCGAACCTTTTCTGCGGCGCATCCTTCACGCTTATAGTTCCTGGTCAGTAACACAGGATCCACAATGTGAGCGTAATCCTTTCGTAGGGATGTGTTGTCCAGTCCTTTACATTATAGATAGCATATGCGACTACGTGTATGCTGATCCAGACGCTTTCAAACATTGTAACCTCGAACGAGGGGCTCATGAAGCGTCTATGGGAGACTCACCTGAATTTACCTGAGGAGCAGGTCATCTTCATGTGAGTGCCAAGCCGGTGATACTACCATTTAAGGTCTCCTGACTCTCTAAAGTCGGCTGTTAGATTCCCCGGATACTCGAACAATTTCATCACTTGTTGTACTCTTCCTCAACTGCGTCCATCAGAGCAACCACCGGCAGTGAGCAGCTTTTGATGACCCCTATTCTGTAGTCTTACAGTGGCTTATTTAAAAAGAGGGTTACTGGCCGAAACCCGAGTCGGTGCTAGGATATGCACCGTGCTTTTGGATCGTATGGTAGCTCTATATGACGCAGACGACCCTAGTGACGGGGGGAAAACATTTGACTATGGGTGAACTCAATATGCACATCACCTTGGACTACGTACTAAAGTATCTCTCTAGGTATCATTTGTTTGCGTGTTTATTTGATGGTGGCTTTGTGCCGCAGTTGTATGCGAACTTGAAAGTGTATGTCCTTTTCCTTCCATTTTGATTGACGATTGATCTTTGGTACTGGAAGTACGGGTGAATTAATCGCGCCCCACCAAACCACACTACTCAAGCTGTTAGATTCGTACCTCCGTTCCTCCCACCCGTCGATGACACTCGAAGGGATGTGCCCTATGCTGATAGCACACTTTTTTGAGCTTTGCACGTTTTCCGCCCAGGCAGTCAGAAAATCGATTGGAACAGAAGCCATAGATAACGTGACTGGTCTCAATGCCGATTCGCCCTGTGAAGCCAGCTTTGATCTCCTCCTACCGAGGGCATGCGAGGCACTTGTGCTAGTTACCCAGTGTCTCATCAGCATCATGCTTGAGTTCGAAGAAAATTGCATCGAAAAAAGCTTACAGGACGACCTATCACTGCTCATTCGACGAGCGGTTTCCCCGCATGGTCAAGATTTAGCAGTATGCATTTCGGGTAGGTCACGTATTAAGCCTCACAGCATGGTGTGGCTGGACTGGAATGCTGTCATAGAATTGCTCCGGCTTCTGGAAGTGTTCCTCCCGCGGATTAATTTTGGAAAACCGGTCTCGTCTTCCAAGTCGGTCTCAAGCGTTCCCAGGGCCACAGGGTTCTTGTACGTCAAACGTGACCTCGTGCGTCTACTGGGTATTTTGTGCCACAGAGACAGAAAGGTGCAGGATTCTGTTCGTAATTGTGACGGTATTACTGTGATCATGAACATGTGTGTTGTGGATGAACGCAATCCCTGTACGTCGTATAATCCGTTATTCCAATCATCCTTGTGGAATAATGCAATGGTTAGATCTGCGCGAACATGCTATATTCACACTTCGAAATCTCCTCGAAGGCAACGAAGAGAGCCAAACCGTGCTGAACAGTGTCCAACCTCTTGAAAGGTGGGACCAGGAGGGGATGTCAGGAAAGTAATGACAGATAAATGATACCTACGTGATGCGCATACGAACAAAAAACACGAGTATGTACGCTACTCGTCCTCTTCTTCTTCAAAGGTCAACGGTTTCTTTGTCTTTCGCGTACCCGATCCCGCTTTACGAACCCTATGCTCATCGTCCTCCTCCTCACTTTCCACATCCATATCATGACTGTCATCGCCACCCAAGGAGTCGTGGTTTTTCCTCTTCCGCTCTTCCTCCTGTTGGTCAATTTTTGCGTCCAAGCGATCCAGAGGATCCTCGTCCTCTTCTTCACGGCGACGGCGCTTTTTTCCTGATCCTTCACCAAATGCTCCATCCTCATCCGACTCATCGGCAACGACAAAATCATCCTCCTGATACTCCCCACCCTTACGTGCCTCCGCTTTTCGTTTGGCACCATGCAGATCATCTTCGTCCTCGGAGCCTTCATATTCTGGTTCTTCATCATCTGTCCAAACATCGTGACCCGAACGCTTCCTTTGATTAGAACTCCGTTTTCTGCGTACACCGAATCCTCCATCGTCTATTTTCTTTTTGGATCTCCTAGCGGAAAGCCTCAGTAACTCCTGTTTCTCCCGTTCAGGGTCCATAGTGGGGTCAGGTGCCATGCGCAGTCGCGCAACTTTGCTGTGTTTTTGACCGACTGCGCGGACTAGCATGCGATGTGTTTCGGACTGCATACCAGTTGGCCGCAAGGTCATATAGCCGGTTATGACAGCTTCTGCTTGAAGAACCTCCGACCTCTTGTGTTGTGCGACAAGATATGTCAAGCCTTGAGATTTCAAACTGGGTGTCTGCGATGCAGAGGGAGTACTCTGAGATGCTGATCGCGAACCCCCGATCGACTGGCGAACCACGCCTCCAGAGGTATCAATAG
>JBBPJS010001245.1:0-11570 GCA_038088835.1 Singerocomus rubriflavus
ACTTGTGATGGTGAACTGACCCATATCACCTACTGAAGCCCCCAAGAAACCCCTACCATCTGTCCAATCAAATGCACACCTGTATGCTGTCAAGACCATGTCCTTCATGTTGTTATCTCACTCCAACTTGTCACCACATTCACACCACCATATCAGGCACTACTATCTGCCCTCTTCACTCTTTCAGATACCCACAGGGATGAGGATGCATTGCTACCATTTGTCCTCATTGTCAGCAGTCAAGGCAGAGTTGTCCATACATGCAACTCTGCAGGTTCCACCATTGATCAATTCTGTCTTACTAGACAATCAAATTGTCTCAATAAAACATGCAGATGAGACATGCAGATGAGCCAAAGTTCGCACTCAGGGCACAAAAAGTAGAAATGACTTGTTTTGATGGACTCAACCAGAGCCAAAAAACATATATCTGACATGCTTTCAAAAACAGTATCAATATAGTGCATAGTCATCAATTGTGCAATTCTCAAAAGAGCCTCAGAGATTTACCCTTAAGTTTGGGACATCACACTCTATACCCCTTCAAGCAGCATCAGTCAACAGGAATACAATCAGATCATGGCCAAGCTCAACAATAAACAGAGGCATGTCATTAGCAATCACTTTCATCAGTGCACACAAAGTGGAATTCACTCATGGCTGGACTTAAGCACAACCTGCAACACTTGACTGCCAAATGTCAACAACACTCACAGGTGTTCATCTCACACATGGCCCATGCCTCAACAGAGCACTAGCCATCCTTCACACAGACAGCCAAGACTAAGCTTGAAAACAAGCTACATCAACAGAAGGCCTATATTGATTGTGAGTGCACTGAAAACAGAACTTTCAGAACTACACAGTATCTACTGCCAAAACACTTGTGGATGAAACTTGACAAACCACTCACCCCATCACCAGTCTGAGGGGGTGTGTTGGAAATCAGCCTGTCAATTAGAACCTCAGTAGTACAACTTCTGTACATTAGCTACATTTTCTTATTTGGACAAATGTCAACCACTTGTCATGTCACTAAACACTTTTTTCCTCCAGTCTCATACTCTTGACTGGAGGTAAGCTATACATTATATTACCTATATATTCATTACTTATTCTACCTAGTATTAACTCTTTACCTTTAGGTAGATATTCTTCTAGTCTCATACTCTTGACTGGAGTATTAACTCTTTACCTCTAGTGTTGTTGGCACACCAATCTCCAACACTCATGCATGCAAGCATGCAGTCATAGTACTAAGGTTCATACAACATTCATAACACTAATCCCTCTTTAGATCCTTGTTGAACCATCTCCTCCAATGGCTTTTTGCTTCAGGATAGCTGTATTTACATTTCAGAAGCCAACAACCTTTGACTTTGCATTCTTCAAACATTTCATGATCACCCAACTGCAGGCCACTTCAGGCAAAACTGCACTCTAGAGCTCATTTGCCATAAATATACATGGTCAGGCATCAGAACATATGTCAAGAACTATGTTAGTTCTTGCATGTCCTGCACCCATGCTAAGGTGCCTCAACATCACCCCTATGGCCTTCTCAAGCAACTCCTAGTGTTGAAGAAGCTATGGAACTCCATTTTGATGGATTTCATTGAGCAACTCCTGTCCTTGAACAGTTTTACTACCATTCTCATGGTAATTGATAGGCTGTTGAAGCAGGCTATCTTCATTCCTACTCATGATACTGTTACCTCCACTGACCTTGCTAAATTGTTCTTGATCAATGTCTTTTCTAAGCATGGAGTTCCATCCCATGTCACCTCCAATAGGGGTTTGGAGTTCATGTCTCACTTCTTTTGCTCTCTAGGGAAAGTGTTAGACATGCATCTCCACTTCACCTCCAGATACCACCCCAAGGGTGATGGTCAAATGAAGTGTGCAAATCAGACTCTGGAGCAATATCTCTAAGTCTATTGTAATTATCAACAAGACAATTAGGCTGATCTCCTTCCCCTCATAGAATTCACCTACAACAATGCATCTAGTGCTACAACTGGTGTATCTCCCTTCTTTGCCAACAAGAGTTACCACCCTAATCTTTCTGTCTTCTCTGATTGTGCACTAACCTCCTCCACAGCCTCCTTTTACATCATGGATTTGAAGGAGCTCCATGAGTTCCTCCAATTAGAGATATTAGAAGTGCAGAAGTGATATCAAGGTCCCACTGATGCCAAGCATAGTCCAGCTCTGGACTTCCAAGTCAGAGACCTGATATATATTAAAGCAAAATACTTTCATTCTATGAGACCTTCCAAAAAGCTTTCAAAAAAAAATCTTGGACCTTTTGCAATTATTGCCCATTTAGGTAGTCACTCTTTTATGCTATGTTTGCCTGACTCTATGCATTCAGTTCATCCAATTTTCCATGTTTCACAGTTAGAACATTTAACTTTAAATACTATAGAAAACCATGTCCAACCTCCACCATCTTCTATGGAGATTGATGAAGAATTGGAGTATGAGATTGCAGAGATCCTTAACTCCAAGATCAATCAGAGGAGGTGCCTTTGCCAACTCCTGTACCTGGTGCATTGGCTCAGTTATGAGGGTACTGATGATAAAACCTCCTGGCTTTTGGCCATGAAGTTGGGAAATACACAGGAACTTATCTTGGACTTCTATTAGAGGTACTCTAATAGACCTGAGCTGCTGCCTGCTCTGGAATAGGAGGCTCAGGTGCACCCCCTCTTTTCTTGTCTCATTTGCCTTACTGTACTCCACTCATTCAAAAAAAAAAAAGAACAAAGTCACATTAAAAGAAAAAAAAAAAAAAAAAACTTAAATCCTCTATGATATTTACTCTGCCACCTCTTTCTCTCCTTCCTCCATTCCTTTCTCCTCCATCCCCTTTTCATCCACACCCTTCCCCATCTCCTCTGCCTTCTCCACACCCTTCTCCACCTCCTTGGCCATCTCCATACTCTCTGCACCTGCCTCCACTGCCACCTTCATCACCTTTAGAGCAGTTTGGCACCCCTTCTCCTCTGTCTGCACTCCTTGACTGTTGATCACCTGGGCTATCTGCTCCAGTGCCCCAGACATGCAGAACATCACCTCAAGTAGGATATACTTGAATGAGTTCTTGCCTGGCTGCATCAGAATCCCTACAAACTCTACCACAGGAGTCCTGTTCTCATATCTATCAGAGATCCATTATTGACCTGGGCCTGCTTCATCTTCCTCATTGTCATGATTTCGACCACAAAGCATAATCACTTCAGACCTCCTGTCTGGGACTTAGTGAGGCATACCTTCTTTTTCCTCCTCATCCCATTCTCTTCCTCCTTCCTCTGACACACCACATGTGCCTTGGCACACTAAAGACATGATGTGCCTTTGGTGCCCACCTCAGAGGGTGTGCAGTTTCACCTGTGTGCCACACACCTCTCACACACAGGCTCCCCTCCTGCCTTGTGTTTTCATCCTCCCTCCTTTTTTTCCTCCTTTATCTCTATATTCTCCTATAGTGTTGTTAGTGTCATTTTGGTCCTCTATACTGTACTCACCAGGTCGCTCACCATCACCCATGCCTTTCCCTTCACCTTTGCCTTTTCCTTTTGGCTTTTCTCCTCCTTCTCCTTCTTCTAGCATTTGACCTCTGCCTGCCTCTTCTTCTCTGTCACTACACATGCTCACATAGCCTCCACCTCATGACACTCCTTCTCCTTCTGGGCTCACTCCTCTGCCTCATGTCATCATCATTGCTGCTTCTCTTTCCTCTTCTGCACTGTGAGTTTCTTGACACAAGCTTGCAGCTCAACCAGTTCAGTGTCATTGACAGGGGTAGGGCTCCACAATGGGCTGGACATTTGTTGAATGGTGATGGTGATGGTTCAGACCAACATGACACAATGCAACAACTCCTATTACCTGAGGTGGAAATTTCCAACTCCAATAGGTGCATGCCACCTTCTTATTTCTTTGCTTCTTTCTTTCCACAGGGGCTTGACAGCCCTCTCAGATTGATTGGACCATTCTCTGCACATACCACAGCCTCAAGGGCTTGGCCTTAATGTGGGGGCACTGTCATATTCATTCTCTGACCCTATCACCCCTTCTCCATCCAACTCCATTGACCCTTGCACCTCCCACACCTCCTATCCCTTGAAGTTCCTACTCCAGAGTTCATTCCTCTGTCATGGCCAGTCTAGACCATGTCAGATCTATTTGTCTTCAATCATTGCTGTGTACATTATGTCTTGTCATTGTCATTCTCTTATTACTCATTCTTTATCCTTTGATTTCTCCATATGTTTGTTAATATTTGTTGAGTGACCAGACAAAACACTATACTCTGCCTATCTTCCATCACCATAACCTGTTGGGCAATCTGGCATCAACTCCTGAATCCTAGAGAACATCCAGAGAAAGAAATGCTGAACAGCAAGAAGGGAATCAAGGTGAGGAAAGGGTAATCTACAACATCTTGATGAACTCTTGCATTATCAGTATCATCAAGCACTATTGCAGCTGATGTGCATCCTTCTAATACTAGCTTCTATGAGACTAGCATAATCATGAGCAAGCCTTAGGGCAAGAAGTCTAGCTCTTGGGTAATCACATGGCTATTTTCAGGTTGCCAACCTTAAAAGCTGATCTAGGGTGCCACCCTATCCTAGGGCACCACATAGTACAACCCAACAGGATCTTTCCCAAGCCCACAGGCAAGAAGGAATAACTATAAATAACAACATCAATATGATAAGAACAACTGGCAGTGTATGCCTATGATGTCCACAAATATGACATCCACTTGACTAGAGAATCATCTTGCTTCATGTAGGTTTTCCACAGAGAGAGATTCTTCACAAAGATAGTTTTTCAAGATGTCTTGACCAGATTCTGTCTTGACCAAGTCTTGAGCTTGCATGACCACACAGTATAAATAGAAGAAGAGAAGGATGATGAGACCACATCCAGGCAATGCCTCACTCCCAGGCAGTCCAAAGACTGGGTGGGCAAATAGCTACCTTGTTACTTGCTATGACTTAACATCACTAGGCCACTTTTGCAGGCAGAGTAGGTGAGGTAAACAAGTGGATTTGGCTGAGGGGACACCAGCCCTTGCACAACCCCTTATATATGGTACAAAGAGATGCATAGACCAAGCTGTCACTAAGGTCTAGGGTATAAGCTATTATTGCTACTGGATGATAAGTTTAGTCCATGAGGTAAAGATTAGGCAGGATTCTAAGAAGATCAGAATGGAAGGATACCTGCAAGATCTAATATAAAGGGAAGATCATCACAAAATGTGAATGATCAAGGAGTGGATCATGGTAGAGATCCCATCAAGGGTTCTGCAGGGTCATGATTGAGATGTGATCTCAATGAGTGATCATACCAATCAAGTGGTAAGGGTAAATATGAGAAAGGCATGGAAGCCTTGAGAATGTGGGCAAGAATCTAGATGATCAGTTAGGTGGTCATAATAGTCATGAGAAGAAGGGAGAGGGGTTAAGATGTAATCAATGTGATGGAGTGACAATGTGAAGAGGAAATGGAGTAATCATGTGATCAGGGAAGTCATTAGGTCATTAAGTGCAACCTGTGCACTAGAGAGAGTCATACCCTTGTACTAACACAAAGTATACAGGGTGTATTTGTGAGTGCACACAAGTATGTATGCAATGTCATAACAATATTACCATATGGTCACTTAACATTTCCACATGATACTTGTTTCACCTTTGTACCTTGTACCTTACTTCACTCATACTTAAGAAACACACCTCCTGTATGTTTCCTTAGTATGAATATCAACTAAATCACTCCTTCTGTCCTTGTTTGATCCCCTCACAACTCCTACCTCTTCTACTCCTCCTCTACTCCAGACCTCTGCTCCTATGTCCTCTGAAATACAAGAACATGGGCCTATACAAGGGCATGACACATAAGTCCTATGCCAACATCCTCACTAAGTCCCCTCTTACTCCATTCTCTGTTGGGACTTCAGTCCACCTCTACTACTAACTGCCTACCTTTCCTTTAGAACTCCACCACTCTGGTCAAACTTCAACAAGGAGGACATAGATTTGACACAGGGATATGAATGGAAACTACAGAGGGGCATATAGTAAAGACTAAAGGAGATAGTTGAGAGACTGTTAACTGAAAGTGTCAATAACAAATGTGGGAAGCTGCATACAAATGGGGACTTATCAGGATATGAAAGAGAAACATGGAAAGGAAAGCCCTGATGTGTGTTTGATGGATTATACTATAGGGTGACTTGGTGGAACTCAAATAGCAAGCTAGGGGCAAAACACAAGATACAAGGTTCAAGACATGTGAGTTGCATGTAACAAGTGGTGAGGGTCTCTTGAGCATATAATGTTGGTCACATGGTTAGGTCAGGTGACTGGGAGTCATGAGATCACTGGATTAGATGTGAGTCTTCACTATGGATGAGGTATGCACAAGAGTGCAATACAAGTCTAGGGAAGCAAGTGTAGTCAAAGTGTAGAGGAAAAAAAGTACTAAGGGAAAAGTTGTAACAGCAACTAGATTCTGTCTTCCTCCTAATATCTAGACCTAATATACTAGGCATAATCATTGTCAGCTCTTGGGGTGAGGGTTCTGAGCCTTAAATAATCACATAACTGTTCTTCAGATTGTTATTCTTGAAAGTGAAGATGGTGCCATTATAGATGCTGGGTATGTTTGATAACTCACAGCATGTTCCAATGAGAGACACTATGCTACTCATGGCTTAAGTTACTGTAATGATAGAATGGTTAATATAATAAGAACAACACAGCAATGTAGCCTATTGTATTCACAGATATAACATCTTGCTAGGCTGGACAGTAAAAGCCTTGGCTGTCATGTGAGTTAGATCTTTTATATGTTTGAGGATACTTCCAAAGAATGTCTTCTGTTTTTCAAGTTCTGGAATCTGTTTTTGACAGGGAATAAGTTGGCTCACTGGCCTTATGTTGGCAGTTCAGTAATGTGAGGACAATACAATAAGGTAATTGGAAATGAAAGATGATTAGTGTGATTGTGAAAAGATGTGAAGAGAGGATCAAAATGTAATCACAGTGACAAGTGAAGGCATGAAAGTGTGAAGGGACAGATGAGATCATGTGATCAGGAAATGTCATAATGTCATAAAGTATGCACTCATGCAACTCATGCAAGCACTTGCAGCAGTTATAGTGCAAGTATTGTACAACATTCATAACAATTGATTTGTGCATATTCTTGTACAGTATAAATATGGGGTGTCTTTGGCTAAATTCCCTCAGCCTAATCCATTTGGTTAATTATTGCAACCTATGAAGTGAGGCCATATAGAGTTATTCTCATCCTCTTCTTTACTTATTGTTTATATTAAGAATTGTATCAAAACCACTCAATGGTGTTACCAGTTTTTTATCTTGTTCTTTTATTTAGGTTGCATAACAATTGGCTGCTTCTAAGCAAATTAGATAAGGTTCTACTATATAGTAGATTAGATAACCTTATCTCACATCTCCTATATATGAGCATTCTAGCTCTATATTAATATAAAGGGACAAATAAACACTTGTACTATCATTATCTGGTAACCAAGAGGTTTCTTCTCTGCTGATACCCTAGTGGCTATTCATCTCAATTCAACAAATATGTTTCATATAAGCATAATACTGGTAATCTTTGACAAGCATAATAGCCAACTGATTATCTGAAAACAGAGTGGTGGGTGCAATAAGTGTTGTGAAAACTTTACCTATGAATAAATAAAACCACAATGCTTTCTTGGTGGCATATATTGCTGTGATGTATTCACTCTCAGTAGTTGATAATAATACTATTTTCTGCTTCTTTAATCCCCAGAAGATGGCTCCATTGTTGATTAGAAATGCATATCCCAATATGGCCTTACAATTCTTGGCCATGCCTTTATTTGCATTATATATCCCTCTGATTGTTTTTTAACTTATTTATATTAGGCAGAGATTCTCAGTTTCAATCAGATATTTATAAATGCACCATATTGTTGAACCACCTAGAGAAACACTATACTTCTTGATTGACAATTGCAACTTGAACTTGCAATGCAGACACCATGTAGGGTCTTGCCATACAAACCACACAGACACAAAGATAGGAGAGAAGTAATGGTAGTGAAGGGAGTAGTATCCTTGAGGTCTCAACCTAACTAGGAGGCAAATAACCAAGTGGATTAAACTGAGGAGGATCAGTCAAATACACCTCATATTTATACTATAAAGGATTGTGTACAGATCAACTAATGTTATAGATAAGAAGATAGCAAAAATAGAAAGAAGAAGCGGAGATTAAATCCTCAATGCAAGCATGAGGCATCAGAATGAAAGAGAAGGAAAGAAGCAATGAAAATGAAAAGAAGGCTTCTTTCATAAAACAGAAATTAAAGAGGCTATGCCCATAAGGCAGCCTGCAAGGCATGACATCATCAGTCTAGACCTAATCATGTGATCAATCATGTGACCTATCACCTGACCTAGTCATGTGATGAAGATAAGATTAGATGAAGAGATAAAAGATAAGATAAAAGAAAAGAAAGAAAAGTGTCAAGGAAATATACAATATTATAACACATATGGTCTTCTAGTAAGGCAATCCAGGGTTGCTGAAGAAATGTGAGACAGTAGTAACCATATACAAGATATTCAAGCATATGTTAAGCACCATGTACATAAGTGAACTGATAGTCTTTCAATATAGAATATGCTGTATTTTTGCATACTTAGCACTGATTACTGAGGATTGAGTATTCATAAGCTTGATGCTTAACTCCATGGATATTGTTACGAATTTGTGTACAATATGCCACAACCTTGCACTATGACCTTGCACTATGACTGCATACTTGTGTTGCACAAGTGCCATGATTACATCATCCCTGATCACATGACCACATCATCCCTTCACATCTTCATGCCTTTCACCCTTCACATGCATCACATCTCTTATCTCTCTTCACCCCTTCACAATTGTCATAACTCATACTGATCACTCTTTTATTCCTGATCATCTCACCTTTCTTATCTTTGTTGTTCCCTCTGATTGGTACAATCACATCATGACCCTGCAAGATCCTAAATGGATCTCTGCTACAATCCCCTTTCTGATCATTCACATCTTGATGATCAATCTTCCTTTTCATTCTATACCCTGCATTTATATCTGCTCTTCATCTTCCCACTCTATATAAATGCCTAATGTTCTTCTTATGGACCTTACCCTTTCATATAGTATAGCCAATAGCATTAATCACATATACCCTAGACCCTAGTGTATAGCACGGTCCATGCACTATCTTGTAATGTATATAAGGGGTTATGAGTTCAGGCTATTTTCCCAGCCTAATCCAAGTGTTGCAGAACTAAAGAGTTATGCTACTCTGCCAACTAACCCAACCAACCTGGTAGACAACCAGGGAACAATACAATAAATCCTAAAAGATATGATGTCCAAAAGAGAAGAGTGCTGAATAGCAGAAAGGAGGAGATGGAATGAGGAGAGGACTGAAATGGGATTATCTTCTAGGTATGAACTCCAGGACTACTCTTACAAGTCCTTGATAATCAACAGACTATTGCACTGTGGTTCTGTCTTCCTCCTAACACTACAACCTAACATATGTAATATAATCATGTTTAGCTCTTGGGGTAAGGGTTTTGAGCCTTGGGTAATTGCATGGCTGATTCCAGGTTGCCATCCTTAAAAACAATACATTGTCACCATAGATTCATGGGTCTGTATGATAACCCCAATAAATGTCCCAATAAGAGTGCAGTACTACTCATGGCTTAAATATCTGTAAATGATAGTTCTAAATATGATAAGATCTTACATGGCAACAAGGGCCTCTTGGGATCACAGGTATAACATCAGTACTCTGAATGATGAGGAGTACATCACGTGATCTTTAATAGTTTCTGATTCAATGTCTTTAAATGAATATCTTCCATTCTTCTAGATACTGGGTTCTGTACTAGCACTTGAACAAGCTTGCTGACTGGCCATAACATCAGTGGTTCAGTATTTGTCAGAATTGATGATATAATGGTTCAATAAGAAGAGGAGGGGAGGGTTTGGTTTTATCTTTAGACATCTCACTTCTAGAGACTCAATGAAGAGCTGGTAGGCAAATAACATCCCTTACTTGTACTCATCACTAGGCCATCTTACGAGGCAGGGTAGGAGAGAAGGTAACAAGTGAATTAGGCTGGGAGAACAGCCTGAACTCATAACCTCTTATATACGTTACAAGATAGTGCATGGACCATGCTATACACTAGAGTCTAGAGTATATGTGATTAATGCTATTGGCTATACTATATGAAAGGGTAAGGTTCATGAGAAGAACATTAGGCATTCATATAGAGTGGGAAAATGAAGAGTGGATATGAATGCAGGGTGTAGAATGGAAGGGAAGATCAATTATCAAGATATAAATGATTAAAAAGGGGATCATAGCAGAGATCCATCTAGGATCTTGCAGGGTTGTGATGTGATTGTACCGATCAGAGGGAATAATGGAGATGAGAAAGGTAAGGTGATCAGGAATGGAAGAGTGATCAGTGTGAGTCATGACAATTGTGAAGGGGTGAAGAGAAATAAGAGATGTGATGTATATGAAGGGTGAAAGGTATGAAGATGTGAAGGGATGATGTGGTCATGTGATCAGGGATGATGTAATCATGGCACTTGTGCAACACAAGTGTGCAGTCATAGTGCAAGGTCATAGTGCAAGGTCATAGCATATCATACACAAATTTGTAACAGATATTGACATGGATTTGAGTTTGTCAAATTTAAAATAACAGGTGATTGACTCTAAGTATATGTGCTGAGATAGGGCAATGGTGCAATCATTGCAATTGCAGATGACTTGAATATCTAGCAACCAATATATTTTACCTAAATTAGTGATTTTGACATGCTTGTGAATTTGCTCCTTGAATTTAATGATCAATGCAAGGGAGTTGCAACTATTGTGTAGTTATTTACATGCACAACAATAATAATCAGTGCCCTCTTTGGTTGTTTGACAAATACCACCTGATTAACATTACACTATTTAAATTCTAAATTTTTCATAGAATCTCTATCAATTTCTGGTATCATTATCTTTCATTTTGTTTGAGCTAATTAGTGTTTTACATAGATGGCACACATAATGTGGGTGATTTATATCAGCATATCCAAGTGGCTACTGTATATAAATCTGTTTATTGTCTTGCAGCTTTCTATTTAGATATGCCTCTTTGATATCAATTTGATGTAATTCAAGGTCAAGATAAGCTGTAATTGCAAGAACAGTCTGAATTAATGTTAACTTGACAATAGAGATATATTGTGTTGAAGTAATTAATGCCCAGTATCTGTGAAAAACTCTGCATGACAAGATGCACTTTGTAATGTATAATATTTCCTATAGCATTCTTTTTTGCACAAAAAACCCACTTTGATTCCACTATATTGGCACTAGCAAATAAATCAACAAGATCCCAAGTGTCTGCTTTGTAGAGTGTAGCTAGCTTCTTTGATATACCTTTTATTATAACATT
>JBBPJS010001246.1:0-11569 GCA_038088835.1 Singerocomus rubriflavus
GGAGCCCATCGTCGCGACGGAATCGTGTCGTTAGATGGGAGACCCTGACGGGAATGGCAGACGAAACCACGGCCGAGGAGACAGAGGAGGAAGAGCGACGAGATGGGGATATACTCGGGGACGTCAAGCAAAGTGGCGGCAGAAGGCGGAGGAGTAGCATTCGTGAAGACATTCCGTATGAGTGTCAATGGGAACTTGATCCCGAAGCACTTAATTTCAGTGCGGTAAGAAACGAGTGGTCCCCGTCATATTCTAAGCCAACGAGACACTAGGATTCACAGTTTCGACAGTGTGCGCAAATGCATACAGATTGGATCAATGACATTCTTCTCTGCAACTATAATCAGACTGGTCGGTCTCTCGTGCTATTGTGCGCCCGGCATGCTGATAACGGAGTGTAGTCATTTCCGCCTCCTCAGATGGCACCATCAAAGCGTGGAATCCGCATGCGGTCCCGTTGTCGGACCCGTCCATCGTTGGCACACATGCGGACTATGTTCGCTGTCTTGCTGTCTGGTAATTTATTTTCACATCGTCCAGCTCACCCTCTCACCAACAACTCAGCCGCGAGTCGAACTGGATCGTTTCGGGCTCATTCGATCGGTCAATCAAGCTCTGGGACCTCACCCTTTCTTCGCCGACGCCACAACCCCTACTCACCCTTAACCCGCCTGACGTGGCTGCACCAAAGGCGTCCATATATGCTCTTGCAGCGGATCCATATGGCCATGCCATCGCCAGCGGCTCGCCAGAGCGTGTGATACGGATGTGGGACCCTCGATCTGGGAAGCGTACCGGCAAGCTCGTCGGCCACACAGACAACATACGAGCGATATTGATTTCTGATGATGCTAGATACGTATGACCGTGCCTTAATTTCAGTTTACGCACATTGACACGGCCTTCCCAGCTTCTTACAGGCTCTACTGATGGTGAGCAAGCCCCACCGTGTCTGCAACTTGATCTCATGATGGCGTAGCTTCCATCAAACTCTGGTCCCTATCTTCACAACGCTGCTTGCATACATTCACATATCATACGGATTCCGTGTGGTCTTTACATTCCACTCACCCGTCCCTCAAGATATTTTATTCAGGAGATAAATCAGGAATTGTCTGCAAGGTAGACGTCGAGGACTCTTCGGAGGTTGCAGATGGGTCATGTATCGTCCTTGCGCGAGAATTGAGTGAAGAAGGTGGAGAGGGAATAAATAAGATCATCACTGCTGATGATGGTTTGCTTTGGACCGCGTCTGGAAGTTCCAATGTCAATCGTTGGAGAGTTCCCAGGCGACCGGTAAAGCGCGATGCAGGGGATAATCGAGACTTATTTTCAGATTCTGTTATTGCAACTAAAATCTCAGCTGGGATGGAGCCGACTTGGTCAGCTCCACCTTCGACACACCCAGGTGAACCTGATTTTACGAGTTGTTCAACGTGCAAGTGCTCATGTGACGCCCAAAGGCCGCAGGGATGACGTTCTTCCTTCGTACCCAGGGGTTTCCCCCTCTTCCCTTGTTAGGCTCGCCTATCCAAACAGCTCCTTCTCACCGTCATTATTCATATCTCGAGGACGCGATGCAGAGGTAGCCACCCTATATTCTGCGGCTTCGGTTGTATCCGTTCCAGGTGGGCGGTCACCCTTCAATGCTGCTTTCCAACATTCTTCCACTCTCATATCGTCAAATACTCAAAGAGATACGAGAAGCCACGTCTCGATGACGAGCATTGACCAAGATCCCGTACATGAAATCCGTACAACCTACACAACTCAGGAACTCAGCGAACTTGCTTCCGAAGCCACCCCTTTCAATTCCAATCCGGATATGATTATCGCGGGTTCTCGTGGGCTCTTGCGAGCAGCGTTGCTAAATGATCGCGTGCATGCCTTGACGGTTGATACAATAGGCGAAGTCGCCATATGGGACATCGTCCGTGGTGTGTGCTGTGGTTGGTATACGAAAGAGGATGTTCAGGCTGCAAGTCTCCGTGGAAGCTTGGATGGCAGCGCTCGCAGTAGAGAGCAAAGCAGTGCAGCTGGTGATAAAGAATGGAGCCCTCGAGAGGCCCTTGAGGCAGTCAGAGAGCGTATTGAAGGAGAGGCTGTAGTCTCTGCCTGGTCGTCTGTGGACACAAAAACTGGTGTCCTCACCGTGCACATCAATGAGCGGTGCTTCGAGGCGGAAATTTACGCTGACGAAGCAGGCCTTGATTCAGACAAGCATGTTAACGACGAGTTCAGAAGTACGTCTATGGATCAATCGTGTAAAAGTCCATGCTCACGAGAGATCAAAAGTTAACATTGGAAAATGGGTTCTCCGCAACTTATTTATAGAATTCATACGAGAGGAGCTGCGCATTCGACAAAAACGCGATGTTCACGGCTCAGAGTGTAGTCAACCAACCCATGCCAACTCACACCGCGCTGTAGGAAGCTCGACCCCAGATCTCAGTGGTGACTTTTCCAACTCAACCGAACTCCTTTTTCCCCTCCAAATACCAAGGTCTACATCGCGCGTGCCAATATGTACAGCTGTCGTGACTTCCACAAGTGCACTTCCAGCAATCATTCCTGCTCTACCTTCAGTCGCTAAGCCATCTCCCTTACTCACACCAATGATACCTTTGAAAGCTGCTAGGGCGATTAGCAACATCCCTCAATCACCCTCTTCCGATAAACCACTCATGCCTCGTCCCATTCGAACCCATGGACTCGAAATACCACCGACAAGCGCAAACCGTGAGCCTGATTATTTTGCTGCTCGCCGACCTTCGACGGCAAGTACTGCTCTCTCAGATGGCGATTTTTCTGGCTGGGGCACTGGAAGTCCTTCGCGTCATGCTGGTGACTCCTCTGGACCGATTACTCCAAGTACACCAGGTGGTGGCTTCATGGGTCGTCTCAAAAACCTCGGCAAAGGTCCAAGTCGAAAGACAGCGAACGACACTATCCCAAGTTCGCCGGTCATGAGCAATGTTGGGAACGCCGTGGACCCCCCAATCGTTCTTGAAGTACGGTTCAGTAGAGTCACTGTTTTATTCGTCTTCCTGACGTTTTATGTACAGGATAACGAAGTTAGCAGAACAGCTGCCCAAATCCTCCTGTCAGCTCCCTTATCTCCGCCTCCATCTAGTGAG
The DNA here is from genome assembly GCA_038088835.1 of Singerocomus rubriflavus. NCBI lineage: Eukaryota > Fungi > Basidiomycota > Agaricomycetes > Boletales > Boletaceae > Singerocomus > Singerocomus rubriflavus. The sequence goes on from JBBPJS010001246.1 coordinate 3,138, forward strand.
GCTCCGACTTTGTCACTCCCACCTAACATGATGGTGATGATGTCAGATGAATCATATCCGGGGTGGAAAACCGTGTACAGAGGTAGTATCTCGACTACCTGGGCTGACGTTTATGTTCTTGAAGAAACCATGCCACTTTGGTTGCTTGAATATGTCCTCTTTAACAAGACTGTTGTTCCACATGCGAGTAAAATTAGCTTCGTTCTATTACCTTGGCCAAATCCTGATCCTGATGGCGAGCAACTACCCGAACTGTTGAATGTGTACGTTTTGTCACATGCTAGTTACGCTTCATACTTATCATTGATCCATCTTTAGCGCTCAATCAAAGCTGACTGCGAGCAAATTTCTTCGAGTACGAAAACTGACTCACCATGTATGTAACCCTATTTCGAGGATTCAACCTGAGCTCATCGCATTCCAGGTGCAGGAAAAATTAGAGAAGTTATCTGGTATTACCAACTTCGCACCTTCCTCTGTTGATGTGTCCACACCTGATTCTCCAAGCATAAGCAATTTCCGCACACGAGCAGAAGAAACATATGAAATACTCTGCAACGACATGGTACTTTCACTCGACATGACTCTTGCTGCAGTGCGACAATATTTCTGGAGACAGTCTTCTGAGCTGACCATGTACTATCGCTTGAGGAACCATAGTGACGCGAAGCAATGTTAATAAATGATACCTCATGTTTAGCATTTCATTCAGAATGCGTGCTGTAACCAGTATACATCAAATCCAGCATTAACTTATAATATTTGTCAATTTAGTACTACCTTGAATTCCCTACTGTTATGGATAAATGATTGACCGTCAGTTCGGTCACGGTAAGAGCTTCACCTCTGCATATAATTGAGTGCTGTGTGCAAGAGGTGTTGCCCTTGCCGAGATTCACGAAACTGAACCGGAATGCACATCAGGCGACGTCTATTTGCCTCGTACCAGCCTGCTATCTTCTGGCTTTATTATACATGGGTTGGTCGTCGCTAGGAGGAGTACTATCACCGCCAGACGAGATAGTCACTAGGAGAGCCTGGGAGTAATCCAAGGTGTACACTGCGTGGGCCCAGAGCACAGCGATTATAGTGCAATGTGTTTGCAGGTAGGAAGTTTGAAATTCTCATTCTACGGATGGTCATAATCGTTAAATAATTGTAACAAGACGCAGATCAATCCTTCGTACTGCTTGCCTTCAGAATATTGATTTGCACTTTCGAATGCACTTTAACCGGTACCCACCATCTGAGGCGTCTGGACCAAACGTCCGACTGCGGAAGTTCTGTACGGACAAGCGTTGTACCATTGTGCGTTAGTGAAAAAGAGATTAATAAGTAGGGCGATCGCCTAGAGAAACGTGTAAGCCCAAGTATGTCTTCGACGGCAGTAGGCAACCAACAGAGCTTTTCGGAAGAGGTAAGCTGTAAGAAATGAGCAAAGGCCTACTGGGTACCATTTGTTCGAATTCACGATCCGCAATAGATACGTTGGCACCACCCGACTTAACATTGCATATTTTTCAACTCTGAAATATTTATGAATATCCCTAAGAGCAGAAAATCAAAACCGAAATCCACGGGGAGTTGTACGAAGCGAGAAAAATCACTAGACAGACCCTGTTACATCTCAGATGACCTGCATTGCAAGTCACCCGTGCAGAGTCGGAGTCGTCCGCGGAAATCACCTACTGGCAAGGGCTGATAAAGTTGGTGCATTCTTACACTGACCCAATTTCAGGAGCCATATAGAGCACCCAACTCTACTGCTAGGTGGTGTGGCAAGCATTGTTCACATGAAGTAGGTGGAGAAGACTCAGTCTTGAGGATTCTAACCTCGTCTCTAATTGTCACTGAAAAGAGTGTTAAACTACCCTCCTCCTGTGAGTGTCAGACCATGTATGCCTGCTGAAGGGACACAAATGGCTAGCCTTATAAGTATGCGAACATTGGCAAGAATTAGTCGACCACCCACCATGAACAGATTATGGTAGGGTTTCCACATTACTATGAGACTAATTGCTCGAAATCACAACTCGAAACATGAAAACTCACCAGCATCACAACACCCCTCCGTCGTCGTCTTTATGTGTATGTGCAGCAGAAAAAGGTTCCATTGCTCCATACGGTGCGTGCTTTCTCAGCTACCTTGTAATATTATCATTGGAAGAGCCCAGCTCGATGCAGCAATGTAACAAATGAAGCTAAAGGACTTCGTTTATACTTGACAACGACTGCGCTATCACTGAGTGGATATCTATACACCGATCTTGGCACATTTCTATGCACTGATAGCGGATAGATGAGACGCGGAAACGTATGAAAGTGGAACAAGACTCGCCCTAAGAGTGACCTCAGTGGAAGTTCGACCTGACTGCCAAACATTTGTGATAGACGAGAGCGCAGGCATGCACGCCACGACGATGACTCCATCCGACATATTTGTTTCTTGCTCAGTTGGATCTAGTCGGATTTCATCCCCAAGGACCGCCTGGAGGTACTCAGGGCCAGGTTACTGACAATACAAGGGTCTCCTCACCGCAGAACACGACGCAACGAGCCCAAGCATTTCTATGCCTGCATCTGCAAGCGCAGTGGTTGCTGCTATAGAGCCAGATGCTACGCATCCTTCAATACCGTCGTTCTCGATGATCGTGATGAATACATCTATGGTCGACTTTGGAAATAGTTCCAAGCAGACAGAAGATGCGATTGATTGATGGATCGCAATGGCAAGGGACCTATCTTCAGCATCCTTCAATAGGAACCCTGCTTGATCTGACTGAAACCATCAGAACACACAATGGGGCTTACATGAAGTGGTGATCGGCGATGAGTGCACGAGAATGGCGCAAACTTGACCTCGATATTCAATTTACCCTTCTCGCTGTAGGTGGTAGACTTGGACTGCCTTGGACCATACCTATCAGCAGTTGAAGTATCGTAAGACTCACACAATAACCATGTGCACGGCGAAGAGCGAATGAGCAGGACTCACACGGCACACGCTAGCTTGGTCTTTTCCGTCTCAACGTAAGCCGAGCCATTCGCTTGCCTGATCAACCCAGGCTGCAAAACTTGAAAGGACAGATCAGTTTAGGAGACACGCTGTGTGCAGCCCTTACAGATTGGGCGTATGTCTATTGATTGTCGGCCACATCGTGCGGTCCAGTTCGTAGAACGTTTCTGACCTAGTTCAAAAACAGGTGGAAAACTTTCTTCTGGGCCGTTTATACGCCTTCTGTCGAAAAGATTTTGAGCCATAGTACTTTGTAGTACGGTACAGCTCGTTCAAGTCGAGCAACAATTGGATTACATAACCTAGATTGACATGAAAGTCTCTTTCTCCCTCTCTAGCAAGAACACAAAACTACTCGGTACTACTCCTCCTCTCGCCAGGCAATCCGCGTTTTCATCATTAGACGATGAAGATACTCAAGACCTTGATGTTGTCCCAGTCGCTTCAAGTAGCAAAGATGCTCGCGCGAACAAATCGCTCTCGACTCGCAACCTTGTGTCCTCAAAGGCAGCACAAAAACGCATGGAGCAGGAGATGAAGATGGACGCTACGGTATACCAGTATGATGAAATCTGGGACAGGATGCAGGAAGTAAAGCAAAGGCAGAAAGAGGCCAAAGAAGCGGACGCAAAGCAGCGCAAGGTGTGTGTATATTGCATCATCATTGATTGAGCGCTGTCACTTACCATCACAGCCCAAGTACATAGAGGGTTTGTTAAATTCTGCTGCTACCCGTCGATTAGATCGTCTCAGAGCCGAGGAGAAGATGCTCCAGCATGAACGGGAACTAGAGGGGGACGAGTTCGCAGACAAAGAAGCGTTCGTCACGCAGGCGTACAAAGACCAGATGGCCGAAGTTCGGAAGGCAGAGGAAGAAGAAAGACAGAGAGAAGGTTTGTCCCATCGATTATGCATGGCCGTTTTAGTTGCAATGAATGTGTGTTACCAGAGGCTGAAAAGAAGAAACAGAAAGGAAGGACGACAGGAATGGCACATTTCTACCGCCAACTACTAGAGAACTCTGAACAAAAGCACGAAGAGGCCGTTGCCGCTACTGCGGAACGCAAGCCAGTCATTGGGCCACAAGGTCCCTCGTTGACCATCACTAAGCCTGCAGACTTCACACCGACGTCCGACTTGGAACTGGCTCGACTCGCACGCGAGCAAGGAAAGGCTGTTGAATTAAACGACGATAACCAGATTGTCGACAAACGAGAATTGTTGTCAGCCGGTCTGAACCTTTCAGCTCCGAACACACGTCGCATCGGGTTGCAAATGACCAGTAAAAGATCGGAGGACAAAATTGAGCCCTACATTCACCGTGCCGTTGGAGCTGCAGCGAGTCGAAAAGAGACAATTGCAAGGAGAGCAGCAGAAATTCATCAACAAATGGAAGAAGAGCACGAACGACAACAAGTACAGAGAGAGAGAGAGGAAGAGGAAAGTAGGCAGAGGATAGTTGCCAAGAGAAACACTGAAGCAGATGTGCAAGATGCAAGGGCCCGATATCTAGAGCGGAAACGTCGGAAACTGGAGGAAAGCGTCACCGCGACTGGTAGCACTGGGGATGTATGATACGTTGGTGTCTCGCTGTCGTCTCTACAATTCATTGAGAACGGACTGGACGACGGGTTCATTTACCCAACAAGATATTAGATGGGTATCTATCTCGTGCTGAGCAGTGGTAATAACGACCAAGAGTAAGGGAGGTCGCTAAGACACAGCTGCCTCGTTTGGTGCTTGTCGCAGGTCACCGACCATGGAAGAGGGCTCCAGAGGCAAAAAGACCATCTTCGTCGGCGGCATAGGCGACGACGTTGACGAAAGCGTCCTCTACGAGTGTTTCTCTACGTTTGGTGGGTAATTTGTCCTCTCCCAACTCCACAAGCGTGCTAGCATGTCCAACAGGAGACATCGTCGAAGTACAACTCCCATCAGCTGCAACGAACACCCCAGAGTCGGGTACAGGCACTCAATATCTACCCCATCTGACCAGTGTCCTGATCCCCGTTTAGAGGCTAAACATCGTGGGTTTGCCTTCGTCACGTATGCTTCACCTGCAGATGCCCAGGATGCGATTGATAATATGGACCTCAATGAACTGCGGTCAAGGGTCCTCAAAGTAAACATTGCCAGACCAATCAAGGCCGCCATACAACCAGGCGCCGGAAACAGAGCGAGTATGTAGTTTACTGACTGGAGCCTGTCTGCGAGTAACGTCTACCACTAGTTTGGGAATCGGAGGAGTGGCTCAGACAATACGCAAAACCACTTGCTCAGAGCGGAGGTAAGCCTCTCCTGATATCTCACCTTGCCGTCCTCAATCCAGTGTTTAGGCGTTCAGGGACGCAACGCACAACGAGGTCACAAGGCAGACGACGCACAAGCCCCGGTTTCTACTGACGCCGACGATGAGGATGCCATGGAAGAATAGTTTCTTGCTCCCCCGGTGCCAAAGTTTCAATGAATAGATAATACATGATGGCGCTGCCCCCCAGTCTCACCTGCAGGTACATTACAGGGTCCAAATTTATTCACGACGATCCAAAGCATATTGCCATGGTTTGGGACATGCTGAAGATGGTCCAGAGATGAAAACAAAAGCGGTGGACGTCGCTCAACGCGTTCAAAAGTCCCTTGGATGATTAATGTCTGATTCTTCGAACTGTGCGCGGGCGCGTTTGATATCCTCTTGCATGAACAACAGCTCTTCCATTCGAGCAAGCTTTTTTGCATCGGCTGGCTTTGACAAGGCCCGTCGCAGATCTTCTATTGAGAGTCGGGTCTTTCGTTGTGGTCCCCCTGCCATTTGGCACTGTCTCGCGACGGGTCATGAAAATAGTCGGGTACCCAGTGAAAACAACGCACGACATCGACAATAAATTCGACTAGAATCTCTTCCATCACATTTACAGTGTCAGACGCTGGGTTCCTGTCATCTCCGAAACCATACATTAGATTTTTGACTGAGTACTGGCGCGATCAGATGAGTGGAAAATGTTATAGAATCACGACGAACTGACGTTCTTTCGTGAAGAGACCTTTGAAGTTGGCATGCTTGCGACCTCGGCCAGTGACAGCGGTGGTTGTGCTGAGAGCGGCGCCCGTCTCGCGCACGTACGTCGGGGTGTAAGAGGAGAAAGCAGTCGATCTCGGAACGGCCACCGCTGGTGGGGTAGTAGTCGCTGCTGAGGGGGCTAGAGGGGTCTGTACAGCTGATCTTGCGACCTGGGGTGTGTTTTGTGTCTGTTGCTGCGGGATGTAGCTGTACGGGTAGGGCCATGCACCATAGCCAGTTACGCCGGAAGCGTATGCACTTTGGTAGGCTGCCGCATAGCCCTGGGTTTGGTACGCGCCAGGCGTTCCGGGGTGGTAGGCAGCGTAAGGATAAGACGTCCCCGTAGGGTTATGTTGGTAGTGCGAGTAAGACATGCAGCGCTAATCACTCTGACGCGCTACTGCTGTACACTCATCCGTCTGTCTCCCCCCTCTCCAAACGCCGTGCACTCTCCATCATCTGCCGCACATTCTGCCATTCCATTTCAATGATACCGCGCTCATCGAGCCACTCCATGACCCTGTCCGCATCGTGAAGGTCACGCGGAGGTCTGATACCACCAATATACGCAACCTTGACGAATTGCCGAGTCTCGTCTTGAGCTTCCATGATTTCCCGTTGCAGGGATTTATAGAGCGAATACTACGTGGCATCATTGTCACGTACGAGCATCCAGCATGACCAGACGAACCTCCCAGTGACTGAATTGATGATAGACTCGAGTGCGTGCTCCGCAAAATCGGCCAAGATAAAACTCCCTGACATCTTGCTCTCCATCTACGTCACCGTCTTCTTCTGCGAATCTATCTTCCTCCAAACTTTTATCTGACTCGTCGTCGGAGACGTCCTGTACACTACCATCAGCGAGTGCTAGCGAGTGGTATGCACAACGGGACCTCAAAGTCACACTCATCGTAGGGCTTTCCGCTCAGTCGCCCCAACAACGTAGACGTCCTGCCACCGAGGTGGCACGCATCGCACTGCGGTATCGCAAAGTCTAGTCGAACTAGGGTAAAATTTGGATATGTTTCCAAGGCCTTCTTGAAGTCTGATCTCCACACGGATGACGCCACGAGCGAATCACGTATCCCACTCAGTTTGCGACGAGTCACTTGTAGTGGCACTGAAAGGTATTCTTCCTCTGGTGTCACAGTAAATCAATCACTTTTAGTTGACTTGGAGCAGTCAGACCTTTGAGAGCATGCTCGAGAAATGGGCGTCTTTCAGCCAAGGGTCGTACGGCGATATGGACAAAAAGTTGACAGATAATCTTGAAATGGTGTGTCAGATCTTGATGAGTGGTCATACTGAATGCGAGAGGAAGTTGTGCGGGAGGAACGCCGTGCGCATCATCATCGACAATAAAATCCTCTTCGTCCTCTTCATTGCTTTCAGTTTTGTCATACGAAGTGTCCGACTCTCCGCTGTGATGTGGCTTAGCACCCCTGAATGGAATCCCTGCTGAACTATCTGATTGCTCAGCTTCAGAGGAAGACTCGGGTAGTACGTTGCCATGTTTTTTGCCTTTGAGCACTTCGGGCAAGTCAGCAGGTTGATTGACATCAGATCAGTCCACTCTCACTCTTTAGTTTTTCCAAGTTTTTCTGAAACGCAGTCATCTTTCCTCGGGAGCGCAAACGACTTTCTAGCACCTCTAAGAATACGTGTTATTGACGAGTAGGGGAGATAATGACAGAACTACACACGATCTCCCGACCCGAGTATATCATCGTCCTCCTCAGGGGTTAGAGGTCTTGTACCTTTGATCAGCTTTCGTTTACGAGGTTGGGTGTCGTCCTCGGAGTCAAGAGCAACTTTGTTTTTCCCTTTTCGTTTTCGTGGTGCATTGATCGTCTCTTCCAGCGATTCATCACTGATTGTGCGCGAGGGAATAGCGTGCGCGCCAGCGAGAGTCTTCCGCTTCCGTGGACGACGGGGGGAGTAATCTTGGTCACTGATTTCAACGACCTCTGGCTCAAAGCGGATGGCACCGACATCACTACTCGAATCTTGTACTTTGTCAGAATGGCCGGATGAAGAACTGGAGGTCTTGCGCGTTCGTTTTCGCTTGGAGGGGCTAGGACTAGAACTCTTTAGAGATGACTTGGAAGGCGAGGATGAGGGTGATGAACTGAGAAATCTCAACAGTGTTTGCTGCTTGAACGTCATCCGTCTTGGAGGCATTGGTCCCAAACCTTTCAAAGTTGGGCTTGGACACGGTTTCTACAGACTCTGAAGCGACGTGAAGGCGATATCTAGGCTAAAGCATGAAGAGTCGATCCACTCAAGATGTGGTAGAGTGTAATGAACATTGTACAGCACTCGTATTTCATTTGGGCCTCAAGCCATCCAACTCTT
>JBBPJS010001247.1:0-11566 GCA_038088835.1 Singerocomus rubriflavus
AAGGGCGTGATGATGTGAAGGGACGGTGTGGTCACGTGATCAGGGAAAGGTAAAGTCATGGCACTCGTGTGTGCAAGCACGCAGTCATAGTGCAGATTCGTACAAGGTTCGTACACAATTCGTAACAGCAAGCATGCAGTCATAGTGCAGAATCGTACAAGGTTCATACACAATTCATAACAGAGGTAATGCCGCCAAGTCCAGAAGGACTTGAAGATGGCTAGCAGTTCCTTATCATGGGTGTCATAGTTTAGCTCCGGAGCGGAGAGGGTGCGGGAGAAATACGCTACCAGGCGGACTTCATCGTCCAGGCAGTGGAGAGAAAGGATGCCTGCAATGGCATAATCAGAGGCGTCTGTCTCGACGATTAGTGGGGCATCGGGGACTCAGTGAGTGAGGATGGGAGCAGAGGTGAAAGTGTCCTTAAGACACTGGAAAGCAGAGCGGCAGGCTTCATTGAAATTCCATGAAGTACTCTTATGAGTAAGATGAGTAAGAGGGACAACCAGCTCAGAGTAATCAGCGATGAAACGCCAGTAGAAATTAGCGAATCCAAGGAAAGACTGAATGTCTCGAACCTTTCGAGGTTCAGGCCAATTGACAATGGCCTTTACCTTGTCAGGAGACATTGTGAGTCCAAATGGAGATAACTGGTACCCAAGGTACTCAGTCGAGTCGGTGTGGAACTCGCATTTCTCAGGCTTGGCATATAGTCCATGCTTTTGGAGACACCAGAGGACTTCCTGGACATGCTCCTTGTGCTTTGCACGGTCCTCAGAGAAAATGAGGATGTCATTGAGGTACACGATGACTGAGATGTCGAGGAGATCTGCAAAGATTGAATTGACAAACCACTGAAACGCTGCAGGAGCGTTGGTGAGACCAAATGGCATGACAAGCCATTCGTACGAGCCATAGTGCATGCGGAAGGAAGTCTTCCACTCATCTCCGTTGGTGATGCAGACCAGATGGTATGCATGCTGGAGATTGAGCTTTGTGTATATGTGTGCACGGCTAGGAGCGTTGAGGAGGTCAGAGATGTGAGGGAGTGGGTAGCGGTCCTTCTTCGTGATCTTGTTGAGTCCGTGGAAATCTACACAAAGGCGGAGGGAGCCGTCCTTCTTGCAAACGAAAAGAACAGGAGTGGCGTGGGCAGAGGAGGATGGGCAGATGAAGCCATTAGCTAGATGTTCGTCGAGGAATGTCTGGAGGGACTCAAGCTCGGAGGGAGAAAGGGAATAGGTTGTGCCTATAGGAGGGGAAGCTCCTTCTTCCAGGTCGATCTTCAGATTGAAATCACGGTGCGGAGCAAGTTGGGATGCTTTGCTCTTATTGAATACATCCGCAAAATCGTGATACTCTGGAGGAACCCTAGAGAGATTGACTGGGTCAGAGTTAACGAAGGCAGAGCAGAGTTCGCTGTTGGGTGGTCGGAGCGTCATTGCGAACTGCACTGAGCCCTGGAGGCGACAGGTGAGCGCGAAGGTGGGTGCGCTGATGAGCATGATGGGCGGAGCCTTGCATTCGGAGAAACGCAGTGTATCAGAGGGGATGGAGTCAGCCAGAGGAGTGGTGTCCAGAGGCTGCAGAGTTGAGCTCGGGGGTGCTGGCACAGATGATTCTGGTGTTTGGAATGATATACTGCTTGAAACCCAGTCAATCAACGGATTGAAGCGGGTCAGCCAGTTGTGTCCCAGAACGATTGAACACAAGCCATCCAACGGAGTGACATAAAATGTCATCGAAGTGATATCACTGGAGGGGAAGCAGATGAAGAGGTCAAGGGCTTGAGTTATAGTGGAGTTGGATGTTCCGTTGAACAAGCGGAGAGAGAGCGGAGGGATGGAGTAGGTGGAAAGTTTATGTTTATTAACAAACTTCATATCTATAAAACAATCGGATGATCCAGAGTCTATCAACGCTGGAAAGGATGAGATGTCGTATGATACAAGAGAGACTGAGGGTATGAGGGATCTGGGATCTAAGAGAGTGGATGCGTTGAGATGGATCTCCTTGGGTGCACAGGTGGGTTCAATGCAACCTCCATCTTGTGCAGAGTCATGGAGGTCACGGACTATTTTTTTGCCTCGGAGGAGGCCTCCGGTTTTGCTCCCAGAGTCTTGACTGTGCGGCCTTTGGCTGCACGAGAGGTTGACCTCGTGCACTCCTTGGCCTGATGTTCTGCTTGGCCACAGAACATACACAGATTATTGTCGAAGCAGTGTTTGCATTCTGCCGCTGTGAGCTTGCCATCCTTGCCTAGCTTGGATGACAGGTTCAGTTTGGGAGGAGTGGAGGCTCTGGAGGTGGTGGTGGAAGCCTTGGCGGACTTCCCTTTGGACTCCTTAGGGGAGCCAGAGGCAGAGGTGTTGGAGCTGGAGGATTTATTGGACGCCTTGGATGGACCACTTGTGGATTTTGCCTGTCGGCTAATCTCCGACTTGCGTTCCCAATAATGGGCATCGATGGAGTGAGCGAGCTGGCAGAGTTCGGAGAGAGTAGGGGGCTTGCCAACCCAGGAGATTTCGTCCTTGATTCAGTCTAGAAGACCATTGTAGAAATGGTGCCAGAGGGCACCTTCGCCATATCCCCGGACTTGGGAGGCGATCCTATTGAATTTGACGACATACTTGTTAATGTGTTGACCATCCTTCATCGATAGGTGGTCAAGCTGGTGCTCCACATCTTTGACAGGGTCATGCAGTCTGAAGTTCGTCTGTAGCTCCAGAATGAACTCTCTATAGCTGTCCATCCACAAGGGATGGAGCATGGGGTCTTCCATCTGGAGTAGGTCCAGTTCGAACCACTCCAAAGCCATTCCCTTCAGGTATGACTGGGCGAAGGTAACCTTGGCACGGTCAGAGGCGAAAGCTTTAGGATGGTCTTGAAAGTTGAGCTCGCATTGAATGAGAAAGACCCGGAGTTTGCAGGGATCTGTCCTGTCAAACTGGTCTGGTTCTCGGACTTTGGTTCATTGTGAGGATTCGGAGGATTTCTTGCGAGAGGAACATGCGAGAGCTTGGATAGCACTAGCCAGGCTGGCTAATGCATCTCGGGGGATGCGTTTCTCATCATTGGAGGAGTCGGGGTTGAGATCATCCTCCGGGAAGTCGGAGCCATCGGAGGGATCTCCTCCGGACTCATCCAGACCCCTGGGGTTGCCTCGGTTGCTTGAGGTGTGGAAGGATGGGTCTGCGGGAGATTCTTCGTCGTCATCTAGCTTCTGTATATGTGCTTGGGGAGTCGGAGTTTGCAGAGGGGCACGCATGGATGCAGAGGGAGCGTTTTGATGAGTGGAGAAGCTGTGAAATTGTTCAACAAACTCTGGGCCTCGGCGGTTGCTGCCGAAGGCATGGAGAGGATTGAATCGGGGGGAAGGTGGAGGATTGGCGATCGCTCTAGTGCACAATCTAGTAACTCGAGCAGGGTTGGTTGACATGAGTAGAGATCCAGTACAAGAGGGAGTTTGAATATACTGTTAAACTCGGGTCGGACGCTGCTCCGAGGGGAACTCCAAAGATCCGGAGTTGAGGGGTTTGGATGGGACTTGGCTTCACCTTATATGGTGCGCTCTTGCACAGGATCCAGTTGTCCCAAATTTACTGAGGGTCGGAGGTCAGAGGTTGGAGGGGAGTTAGAAGAAGTCGATCAACAACTTTAGAGGACAAGTGGGAAGAGCGTCAGGTTATGTCGATATTCAAACTGAAGTGTACAAGTCATAACTACGGAGTTTATATATGGAGGGACTCAAATGACTAAGTCCGGAATCGGGTTACAGTATGTACCAGAGGGGTCAGAGGTAAGACTATGCCAGAGCGCAGCCTCGGAGCTGTGCTCCTAAGTAAGCACCAGTATTGGAGTTCTAACTAAGCGAGAAATGGAATGTAAGGTATGAGTAACGTATGAGAACATAAAAGGAACAGAGTCAAAGGAAATGAGTAACTACAAGTCCGAATGGAGTAAGTACAGGAGAACGGAGGAGAGACGGACCAGAGGTACAACGGAGATGGTACAGAGGTACCAGAGTAGACTTGAGATACGGGATATGACAATTCTGGATAACCTGTTTCTCTGGTTGTCGATGATGGAGATACCTAAAGAAATGTGGGGATTCTTCTTGGGTTACACGGATTTCCCTTGTGGGGAATGGTTTGGCAGGGATGGTGGAGTGGTGATGGGTGTAGTTTCGAGATTGGTCTGTGGATCACTTGATTTCAACAACCTTGGTTGTCCAGTTGATCTTGGGGTTGATTTTGTGCAGCCATAATGCACTCAGGATGAGGTTGTTAGAACTGCAGTGGATGGCTACGAAGTGTACCTTATGCATTATGTCGCCAATGGTGAGGTACAGGTCTGCTCCATACTTGGCAGTTCCTTGTTTATTCGGGGATGAATTGATGTTTGTGATTCAGATGGGTTTGTCAAGCCTTATGAGGGGAATGTTGTTTCTTTTGGCAAAGTGCCAATCAATGCAGTTGATTTCTGCTCCACTGTCAACTAGAGCTGTGGCGTTGATGCTTCTTTTCATGGATACGAGTAGTTTGACCAATAGGAATAATGAATGTCTATTGATTTCCTCTACTTTAGCATACATGGGAGGGGGAGAGCTGGGTGTCTTAGGCAATCCCCTCTTTAAAAACCCTGTGTTCTCCCAATAGTGGCTGTCCCCTTGTCTTCATCTATCATGTCACTGATTTCCTTGATGCGGGGTTGTTTCAAGGAAACAGCGCAAGTCTTCTTTGTCGTTGGAGGGGAGGAAGCATTCTTGAACTTGGGGCATGCATTGGTTCGGTGACTGGGTTGTCAGCATCAGAAGCATAACTTGAGGTCCCAGCACCTCTTGCATTCTTCAGGGGTTAGCTTGTTAATGTGGACAGCATCAACATTCATGGCATTGGGGTCTCTGGGGAGTGGGGTGTGAGTCGTGTGGAAGTATTGGAACTGATGTGGTCTGATGGCTTATTGAGTGATGTGGTTTGCTCGCTCGTTTTGGGAGATGAACGCGGTGGCATGCATCATCCATTCTTCGACCGTGGTAGGAACTTTCTCCATTCTGTAGATGCGGCGCATGATGGGAACGGGGATGGTGGCAGTGTAGTAGCTGATGAGGATGTGGTTTTCAGTAATTTCTGCTTTGGACTTCTTGGTTGCGAAGTGGGCATTGTATTTTTGGATCGATGGTTCGTATTCCCTCTTCTTGTTGAGGGTCATGCGAGTGGTGGCGAGCCAGGAAATGGCATCAGTGACAACTTGTTGGTTTTGGTAGGCCTCGTGGAAGGCTTTAAGGAAATTTTGATAAATACCCATATTAATGGTACCCATGGTGTTGTCGTATGCCTTGAGGTGGAAGTTTTCAGCCCATGTTGCAGCCAATCCTTTGGTCATGAACAAGAGGGCAAAGGTGATCTTCTTCGCAGACATGTTGTATACTTTCTCATTGATGGCGAGATAGAACATTACCATGTTAAGCCACAGCAGGGCTTTCTTGTAGTCACCATCGAAGTGCTCAGAGGTGCCGAGACAGAGTTCAATGGGCTTGGCAGCGGAGGACATGGCTGACATAAAGGTGTTAGCTGGGGAGAATGGGAGATGTTGGTGGACTGGGAGTGGAGATGGTGGAGTGGGTACTCTGGGAAGTGATGCCTGGGCCGAAAGGGCATGGCTGAGTGAGGTGGCGAGCTGATCAGCAGCTGGGTTGAATGGGGTGATACCTGGGTTGGAGTCTGTGTCTGAGTGGGAGTCTTCGTCGTTGTCAGAAGAAAACTGGGCAAGAGCATGGGTGGTATGAAGAGACCACCAGGGGTTGACAGTGAGACGAGAGGGTTGTGACATGATGTCGTTGGGAGCGAGCTAGCTGAAACTAGTCATGGTAGAGTAGCTTTCATCTTTTGTTACATGTTGACTGGGTAGGACAGCATGTAGCCCTTGATTGACTAAGCTAGGTCAAGGTTCAAGAACAAGAGATAGGAGGGCATATTATTAAGCACTCCAACAAAGGTTCATCTAGTCATAGAGACTAAGACACAGAGGTTGCCTAGTTGCAAGAACTGAGGCACATGGTGACGAAGGAGCAGCAACTAGATTGCTGGAGGAGCCTAGCACTAATGAAGTACAAGGGAGATGAAAGCTAAGGTATTGTACTACAGGGTCATGTATAAGTACTCATATGATGCCCTGTACCCTGGTTAAGGGCAGGCATGAGACTGTACCCATGTAGTGGTAACCACTAGCATAAGTAGAGCTCCCATAGCAATGGTAGCCAATAGCATAAAGGAAGCCATGACAAGGCTATGACAAGATTATGACAAGGCAATGAAATAGGAATGCTGACGAATAAGGAAACCATGCTGTGTGTGGAGATGAAAAGCAGAAATAGAAGCACAGTCTATGGCATAAAAGGGGTAGAACAAATGGGTCAGCATTTGAGGCGCAAGAGAGATAAAGATGGCACTTGGTGCTGCATAATCTAGGGTAAAGCATAGTGCATGTAGTGATGTGAAGGAAAATTGTAACAGTGTGAAAAGGAAGCACACCATGAGGCATCAGAATGGAAGAGAATCATGTGGAGATGAAAAGAAGTAAACAGAAATGAAAAGAAGCTTCCTATAAAACAGAAATGAAAGATAAAAGCTTTTAAAAGAGCCTAGATCTCAACATGAGGTTGCCTGCAGGCATGACATCATAGATGACATCATAGATCTAGACCAATCATGTGATCAGTCATGTGATGCTGAAAGATAAGATAAGATAAAGGAAAAGGAAGAAAATCATACAAGTCCCAATTGAAGTTTATAACAATTTTTATGTTGCAGTATTAGAAGGAAGTGTGCTAGGTGCAAGAGTTCTGGCAATACTAGTGATGCAATAGTTTACCAAGAAGTATGAAGATCATCCTCTCCTTTATCTGATTCCCTCTTTGCTATTTTAGCATTCTCCTTTCCACATCTTTCAGTCATTGATGCCAGATCACCTGATGGGTTATTGTTACACATTGACCAGGTAGGACAGCACGTAGCCCTTTAAAGACTAGGCCGAGTCAGTGGTTCTAGTACGAGGGTAGGAGGGCATATTGTTAAGCACTCTGTCAAGGTTTTGCCTAGTCATGGAGACTGAGGCCCAAGGGTTGCCGAATCATAGAGACGAGGCATATAAGGTTGAGGAGAGTAAAACATAAATTGGACAAGAGCCTAGTACTAATGAAGTACAAGGGAGATGAAAGCTACAGTACCATACTACGGAGTGCAGTATAAGTACTTGTATAATGCCCTGTACCCTGATTAAGGGCAGGCATGGGACTATACCAAGGTAATGGTAACCACTAGCATAAGTAGAGCTACCATGGTAGCAGTAGCCAATGGCATAAAGAGAGTGGTGGGAGAATACCAGAGTAATGGTAGCCAATAGCATAAGTAGAGCTCCCATGGCATTGGTAGCCAATGGCATAAAGGGAGTGGTGACAAGGCTATGGCAAGGTTATGACAAGGTAATGAAAAGGAATGCTGATGAATAGGGACCATGCTGTGCATGGATGAGAAGAGCAGAAAGAGAAGCACAGCTGGTGTAAAGGGTTGGAATGACTGAGTCAGCATTCAAGATGAGAGAGAGAGACGAAGATAGCACATTGGTGCTGCATAGTCTAGGATAAACATAGCGCATGTAGTGAAGTGAAGGAAAATTGTAACATTACCCCCTTTCTAGACTGCGAGTGACCACACGAGTCTTCTATGCCCAACTGTAGGATGCTGATTTGTTGACTGGGGAGCCAGTCATGTTGCTGTAGGTAACATCGTCGTAGATATTGTCACTGTAGTCGGAGGCACTGCTGGGAGTCACAGGGGTATCTATAAATCTGAAGGGTGGTACGCGTAATGGAGGGGGGCAAGGTATAGTGCAAGTGTGTCCTCTGTTGCAGCGAGTTTGACGGACAGGGGAGTTTGTGATAGACGTGGGGTTGGACAAGTCATGGAATGAGGTAGACACAGAGTGGGGTGGAGAACAGGTGGTGGTACAATCAATGGGTAGAACGGTGGAGTGGTGGAGCATGCATCTCTTCTGCATGTGGCTGGGTTGCCACAGCATGCAAAAGGGGCACTGGTAAACAGGACAGTTAACATGGACATGCCTGAGGTGATGGCATTGAAAACATGCTTTGTTATAGCAAGGATGGGATGGGGGAAGGATGACATGTCCTTGCACACCAGTCCAGTATGTTTTGAGTCGTTCTATGATCATCATTTCGTTGAAGGTTAGCACTTCGTTGGTAAGGGTGGGGGTAGTGGACGTAGCGGGGTTCTCCACCTCCGCGTGGGTTAGATTACAAAGGTACTTGTTTAGACTGTTGAGGAACTCACCGAACTCCATTTGATAGGCCATCTTGAGGAGGGAATTCTTGAGAGAGATGGTGACAGAGCTCATGACAAAGATGAGAAACATGCACATCGCATTGGCATTGCTATGAATGTGGGTGGAGCCCATCCACAGCCTTTGAAGGGTGAGAAAGGCAGTGTAGAGGGATTGCAACAGGGAACCCATATCTAGGTGTGCCTCAATAGGGATGGTGAGGCAGGCGTCTTGGGTGAAGGCTCGGATTCGAAGGGCATAGTTGACATCATGCTGACCAGCATGCATTCTATAGGCATAAAGGGGTAAGTCTATGGATAGGGTTCCACTTCGCAGAGTAGAATCAAGAGTAGAATTAACAGAAGCATTCGCTGCCTCCTGATACAATGACAGGAGGGTTGCAGATGGAGAGTTTGATGAAAGAGAAGAATATAATGATGACGTATCAAGACCAGCTCTAAGCTGGGTATCCTCCGATTGTGGCGATGGGTTCTGCATGGGGGCATTGGTGTCATGGCTGGGGGTGAGGGACATGGATGCAAATCATATGGCGAGGGTATGGAACGTGGTGGGCGTTTTTCTGTGTGATCAGAGGTGGTTTCTGTTTTTATAATTAGTGAGAAGTTGTCGGGCGTGAGACAGATCCTTTTCTGAGACCCATGAGTCATCCTCTGGTCTGTATTCTTTCCATCAGATCAGGAATGAGTGGGTGGAAGGCTTTCCCCAATGTTTCCTGATCCACTCTATTTTGTATTCCTCTTCTCCTTCGATCAAATCAGAAGTAGGCAGGATGGGAGACGTTCTGTCCATTCTGTATGGGGATAGGAGTGAGGTGTGGAAGACGGGGTGGATCTTCCATGTTCTCAGTAGCCACAATTTAAATGCGACTGGGGATATGACTTCAGTGACCATGAAAGGCCCCTTGCATTTGGGTGCAAACTTAGGGTTCACCACCTGTCGTTTTAGGTTAGTGGCTTCTAGCCATACTTGGTCTCCTTTCCTGAAGGGTTTGTATGCGTGGGTGTTTCTGTTTTGCATCCGCATACATGCTAAGTCGTGGGAGGCATTGGCTTCGTTGCGTGCCTCGATCATGGTTTTGACATATTCGTCTGCTGTGGGGTTATCTGATATGAGGGGAACATCCGGGAGAGGTCTGGGTTCAAAGCCCATAAGGAGGAAGAAAGGGGATTTCCCTGTTACCAAATGAGGGCAGTGGTTGTGTGCGAATTCGGCATGCATGATGTTTTCTACCCAGCTCATGGAGTGGTTGCCACAGTAGATTCGTAGGTACGTTTCTACCTCCTGATTGACCCTTTCCATTTGGCCGTCTGTCTGTGGATGATATGCTGTGGAGAGAGCTAAATCATATTTGAGGAGCTTTCCAAAAGCTCGTGCGAAGCTAGAGGCGAATTGCAGGCCTTAATCTGAAATGATTTTATTATAGAGTCCGAAGCGTTTGTAGACAGAGTTGAAAAAGAGGGTGGCAATGTTGGCAGCAGAGGCAGATTTCTTGGTAGGGCAGAAAATTACCCCCTTCGTAAGGCCATGGTCGACCATGATCATGAGAGCATTGAAGCCCTATGCGAGGGGAAGGTCAGTGATTAAGTCAACGCTGATTTGCTGGAAGGGGTGGGTGCTTTGTGAGGCAATGGGTTGCATGGGGGGTGTTGTGGGGTGGGTGTTGGCTTTGTTGGCCTGGCAGGGGATGCAATGGCAGATGTAATTTCGGGCTGAGGTGGCCATCCCAGGCCACCAGTAGTGTTGGGCCAAGAGCACTAGGGTTTTCTGAAGGCCAGGGTGGCCTGCGGATTCATGGTCATGGCAGGTCTGCAAAATGATTGGGCATACGTTCAGAGGGATGTATAGGCATCACTGGTAGAAGAGAAGTCCATCCTGTCATTGGAATGACCTGAGGCAGGGATGGAGATGGATGGGTGTCAAGGGGTTGAGATGATTAAGGAGGTTGGTGGCAAACAGATCGGTTGCCATTTGTTCACATATATGAGAGGTGAGGTCGGCATCAACTAGATTGACAAACAGTGAGGGGGGCAAGAGGGTGACGTGTTCGTTGTCAGATTCCCCGGTAGAGTGGTCGGGGCATCATGACAGTGCATCAGGTGCAGCCAGCATGGTGCCTGGGGTGTGTTGGAGATGGAAATTGAAGTCAGTGAGATCCAGGAGCCACCTGGCTTGCCGTTGATTGAGTTTCTGTGCCTTGTGGAAATATGTGAGGTTTTTGTGGTCGGTAAAGACAGTTATGGTGTGTCCAGTTCCCTGCAAGTAATGTTGCCATGCCTTCAAGGCACGGATGATGGCAAGTAACTCCCTATCATAGATGTCATAGTTGCATTCCGCCAGGAAGAATGCTTGGGAAATGTAGGAGCAGGGGTGGAGTTGTCTGTTGTCCTCCTGTGTTGCAGAACCAAAGAGTTCTGCTACTCTGCCAACAACAACCCAACCAACCCGGCGGACGACCAGAGATTTTGGTACAGGGCTTTAACCATCTTGTCGGAGTAAGGGAGATGACTAGGACAGTTGAAAGGTCTGCGGATAAAGGAGAGGACGGCGTGTCGGGGGACAACTATAACCATGAGCTCCAGGACTACTCTTGCAAGTCCTTGATAGTAACTGTACTCTTGCAACGGTACTCTGTCTTCCTCCTAATACCTAACCCCTAACAGGAAAGGCATAATCGTTGTCGGACCTTGGGGCGAGGGTTCCAGTCCTTGGGTGATCGCGTAGCTATTACCAGGTTGCAACCCTTGAGAACGAAGGCGGTGTCACCGTAGATGCAAGGGTATGTACGATAACCCCAAGCATGATCCAACGAGAGACACTGTGCTACTCGTGGCTTAAATATCTGTTAGAGTCTGGTGATACAAATATGATAAGGGTCAGCAGCAACGGTAGCTTCTATGACCCGCAGGTATAACATCAGGAACGTTACGATGAGAGTTCCGTCACATGGTCTTTGATAGGTTCGATAATTCTTCCAAGGAATGTCTTCCATTCTACTTGGTACTGGGTTCTGTACTTCGTCAGGGAACGAGCTTGCTCGTAGGCCAATATGTTGGCAGTTCGGTGGTATGAGGATCTGGTACGATGGTACGATGGAGGGGAGGATGAAGGTTAGCTTTATCTCCAGATGGCTCACTCCCTAGGCTCAGTTAAGAGGGCAGGGCGAATACCATCCCTTACTTGTACTTAGTCACTAGGCCACCTTGGT
>JBBPJS010001248.1:0-11566 GCA_038088835.1 Singerocomus rubriflavus
CCTCCCTCATCCCACCCCTCTTCCTCCTCCTCCTGAGGCGTGTCGATCGCAAGCAGCGCCCACCGGTGACCAGGTGTGTATCCGAACGGACCCCGAGAGTGGTACTATGTCTCGAAATGGACCCGCCAACCTCCGCGCTTGTCGCACACGCCACTTATCAAACACGACCCAGTGGACGTTCATAAACACGGTTGCCTCCTCGTACCCCTTCCACAGTCCCACTTGGGCCAATCAAGCAATACAGACTCGAATACGCTCCCGTGACGTCCATACACCCAGCGTGGGAGTGAGGGAGTGACCAGCTCCGGCTTGCCGTCATGCTTACCCGTCCGAGATGGGCACACTACTCGGCCCACTGTTGCTCAGGTTCCTGACTTTTTGTCGCATCCCGCTCGACGTCCCTCCCCCTTGCCCCGCCTCACCTCCCCCGGTCACCCCCCTCGATGATGGATGGCCACTCTGATCTCCAGGGACAACCCCAGCCCCTGTTCGCCTTGCTATCAGCGCCCGCACAGCACTCAGCCACTTGATCTCTTCTTCCTCGCTTGGCGCACAGAGCAGCAACGTACGCTTCGTCGTCACAATCTTGAACGTGTACGGCCCATACGCCTGCTTTCGTT
This sequence comes from Singerocomus rubriflavus, assembly GCA_038088835.1. Taxonomy (NCBI): domain Eukaryota; kingdom Fungi; phylum Basidiomycota; class Agaricomycetes; order Boletales; family Boletaceae; genus Singerocomus; species Singerocomus rubriflavus. The sequence goes on from JBBPJS010001248.1 coordinate 621, forward strand.
GCTCCGGAATACCCCCCGACGCTTGCGTACTGCTCATCACCGGCGGAGGCACACCTCCCCCGTGCTTGTGTGATTGCATATCAAATTCAAGTGCATCCAAGATCTCAGAGACGGAGAACTCCCCGTGTGGCTTCGTATCCTGCCAACATCCGACGCAACGTGCACACGTCAGCCACGCTTTCCGATCACTCCAACCCAACCTACCATGTGACTCCCAGAGTACACCAACTTTTCTCCATAGAGCACGAACCAGCGCTTGCGCCAATTATGTCGCTTCGATCCGCACTTCATCAAGTAACCGGACACGACTATCTTTGCAATCGCATCTCTCGACCCACCTCCTGGTCGGGTGGGCGAAGAACCGATGACCGGTCGATTCTGCACCGTCGAGTACGTCCGCTGAGCACTCGGCGACACATCTTCCGAGTCAGACGACGTAATAGTTTGTGCATGTAGTGGATGTACCGGAGGGGGCGTTATCGTAGCACTGCGGTCCAGCATCGCTTGCGTCTCTTGTACCCCCGTCGGCGTAGTTAGCGACGTTTGCGTCCAAGTCATCATGAGCGTCTCCCGTGCGTCCTGAATCGCACCCACCCATCGCTGTACTTCCTCGTAACTCTCCGCTCGGAGATAAAACGTTCTCACAGAAGTGACAACCCCAAAGGTGTACGGATATTTCTTCAATACCACTTGTGTGCACGAGTGTACATCGGTCAGGTTGAGCAGTTTAAGCAGCTGGTACTCGGCAGACGTCTTGTAGTATGCCAGATGTGCTGGTCGCAATACAAACCATCTCTTCTTCCAAGTCTACGACAAGACCCAGATGAGCACGAGTCATCCATCCGGCGCTCAAAAAGTCGCTCACCTTGCGTCGCTCGCCCTTCTTCCAGAGATAACCAGACTTGATGACCCCTTCGTTCACAGAGTCTTCGATACATTGTGACTTGTTTGCCGTTCGCCATGGCCCCTCCTCTTCCTCCTCGTCTTCTTCAGACTCCTCCCCACTGCCTGACGCACGCTCCGCGATCGACGAGAGCGCTGGTTGTGAACTGCTGCCAGACAACAGCGCTCCAGAGCCCATCGACTGCGAATGTGTAGGAGACGCCAAATCTGGCGACACGACGGAATCGGAGTCTGACTCTGTTCCAGACACATGTGCCTGCGTGGAGGGTGGACTCTGCGATGCCCCAGATTAGAACAATACCTCGAGGGGAAAAGTAAGAGGGTTGGATCACACCTTCCTAGATCTAGCGGCAGAGTGTACAGAAAGCTTTCTTTGTATCTCTTGGGGAGAAGGCGGTGCTGCTGTCGAAGGCGACATGTCCGAGCGCGCTAGGATGAGCGTTGCCATCAAGGATTGTCTTGTCTACACGCTCGTCACACGCGTGACCTGGTCACACATCCTCCCCCCTCCCCCCTCGGTCTAGTAGTAGTATTACCAGTCCACACGACGCTCCCTTACAACGCGCGCGGTGGATGGCAGCAATGAACATGTACGCGTTCGTAACTAGCGTTGCCAGTCATTTTGCAAGCACTGTTTGTCTGGCTGAGACCGCCCTTGTGACATTCCTAATCGAGCACGGTGCTCATCGTGATCAGATAAGAGCCAGCTTGTCCCCCGACGATCATCAACCTCAGCCATGACACTGTCCATCAAGGAAAAGTTTGACAAGGCCGTCGAGTACGTCCAACGTCTCCCCAAGGACGGTCCCTACCAGCCCAGCCAGGACACCAAGCTCAAGGCAAGCACATTCTCTCCGCCGCGTCGTCTGATCCGCTGAAACAGCCGTGTCAGTACTACGCATATTACAAGCAAGGTCCGTGTTCTGGAACTGTCCAAACGCTGGTCTCCACTGAGTGCCGCATATAGCCACCATTGGTGATGTGAACACCCCGAGACCCGGTATACTGGACTTTGTCGGAAAGGCGAAATGGTCAGTTGTCTCCGCTGCTCTTTGGCCTTGCTCGATCCCGCTCGTCCCCGTAGGGATGCCTGGAAGGACGTCGAGGGCACAAGCCAGGAAGATGCTCAGATAACATACGTCAAGTTGCTCATCGAGGTCAGACTGTTTCGTCACGTTACCCGGGTCTACCTGACAGCCGAGCTCGATAACAGGACCTTGACAAGATCACACCAAGGTCAGAAGAGCTCGAGAAGCTGCTCCAAGAACTCAAGGACTAGATCAGGCTGTATGAGTAAGCACATGTAAACGCACATTCAAGGTAGTCGTTGGGAATGGGTATACCCGTTACCGGTGACATCGTGTGCAGAGTGCATTCAATTTCGGCATACAACACGGGCCTGTGCAGAATAGAACTGGCCTGCAGGGGGTCATGTGTTGTACTCACTGTTCCAGCACGAGGCAGATAACGCTCCGGCGTCTATACCACATTGTTGGCGCTGCGAGAGGAAAGGGTGTTCGAGGACCTCGTCCAACTGCACAGGCTGGATGGCTCCTGCCGCCCAACTTTCCTAATCAAGGCATAGTTCAAGTGACGGCCCAGGGAAATATTCGGTTCTGGAACGCTTCGAGTCGGTCCAAGTTCGCCGGTAAGAGACGACCAATAAGACGCAGCATAACGAGTGAGATCTGGGATAATCTCACAAGCTTGCACAGCCAACGGGCCTCTGCCCTGTTTCCACCATTTATGCAGCAATTTCATGTTGGCAGTCGACCCAAGAAAAGTTCAATAGATACAGCATCCACGTCAGCCATTAGCTAAGGAGCTGAGAAAACAATTGAACCTTGCTGGGCCGTCAGAATCATTGTTCGGACAAATTCTCAAAAGTGGAGCGTTGAGCTGGCGTGCAACGAGGTTGGCTGCCGTGAGTCTATATGTTTTACGAGCCATGGTAATTAATAAACACATAGATGGCACGATGCGTTGTATGGCAGTCGTATATTTCTCGACTGCTCGATCAATCAATATTCAATGTGGCTACTTTCACACCACACTGACAGACGCCGCCGATGACGTGCTTTATCAGGGTACATGCGTTGCTGCTGGGTGCTGTTTGTTACTGGTCTAGTGCACTCTAGGTAAGTATTACGCCTGGCGAGCACCTCGACCCCAGTGTCAGACGACTCGGGTTCCTGTGGCTGGTCGAGTGGCTCTCACCCCAGTCAAGTGCCTTGTCGCCTGTGGTGTGATGGTCTCAGCGACGACAGTCACGACAGAATCATCGTTGCGGTACTTTGGCCGAGGAGGACAAGGACGGAGCGAGACAGTCCTGAACAACCCACTGTTCTGGGCATCTAGGGTATATGACACATCATCATCACAACTTCTCTGCAAGTGGCTGCCGTCCTCGTGGAGGTGCTCAACGTTTTACCCTTGATTTGTAAGGTCTCGTGTTCCCCCATCTCTGCTTTTCGGAGCTTAAGCGCCCCTTTTTCGGTTGTTTGGCATCTTGCGACCAGTCGCATTGACGGTCTACTTTTAGACGGCAGGAGACGCTAGACTCTACCTGGACGTCTTCCAGGCTAGCCACATCGCACAGCTTGTCAGTGGGCTTAGAAGCACGCCCCAAATTTTGAAATCAAAACAAGTCCCTCCATCGCACGCACGGCCTCCACAGCATGGCAAGAAGCGGTCAACGTGATCGTTAAATGACTTCTGATACGGGTGGAAATGGCCAAGTTCTACCGACAAAGTGTCCACGTATACGTCATGTTCTTTCCTCCGCTTACACCGGTGCGAAATAGTTTCCGTTACGCCTATCCACTGTGCCATCAAGCTGTTCGTGCGATCTCCATATACTTCACTGTTTTCCTTTTAGCAGAAATACTTTTAAAAGGTCGTGCTTTACCCCCGACCCACGTTGCTTATGCAGCAGGGAAAACCTCCGCCATTCCGCGACTCATCTATTTTCTCAGTTAGGAACACATCATGTGTACATGCCCGATGGTCGCTCTCTGTGAGGATGTTGACTTGTGTGCGATTTTTCTTCTTCTTTTAATCTCTCTACGTTCCATGTATCATTCAATATAACGTATTCACACCGTCACTTGAACAATAGGAGTAAGTGCAGGTTCTCGAGTCGGCAGGAACCGGTATTGGATTTGCCACGTACTACGGACGCCGCATCAGACTATCATAGTCCCTCAAGTCCTCATGTTCTCCGCAGCGCCGCTTTGCGGTAGAACCGCAAGTGGTGATACTCTGATGCCCGTCAAACGCTGCCTCCTCAGATGTCGGACCCGGCCACTCGAGCGTTGGCCAGATGATAAGGTTCACTGTGCCACATCCTGCTCCTAGTAACCTCCATCTACACGGGCGTCCGTGGTCATTTTCCCATCTGTCAGGTACTGTACAGGTGCGAACGTTGTCGTTCTGGACCACTAGGTGGCGTCCCTGGCAGTGAGTCACACAGCATTCACTACGCTCGTTTCCCTCGCAACCTGGGCACTTGGTGTGACTTGCACAGCAGCTACTGAAAAACGTGGCCAAAAGAACATTCATTTGACTTGCACAACACATCACGAAGTTCCAATTCACGAAGATCCCACTCGTACAACGAGTGCTTTCTACAGGGTATTGAAGTAAAAAGTTGATAAAAAATAAGAGAAGACATACAGTCATGAATATGATACAGCACATCATGGCACACAACGTGACCTACAATCCTCGTACAAGGTAAACCCAGATCGTATTAGTAGAGAAGACAAAGAAACAAAAGTGTCACGGGATTCGTCCAAGATCCGGATTGGCGATATATAACGGGGCATGCGGAGTAACGCCGTAGTGTATCGTAGGTCGCGTTCGTGATGGCATTTCTTCACGACGCCGTGTATTTCGAGGGGGAGAAACTTGCTCTAGTTCTAGTTCTAGAGACAGCTTGTGCTCGTATGCTTGGACTTTACTGGCCACCATGGCGCCCTTCTCCGAGGATGCCAATTTGAATCTCGGTGGCGTCAGAGGTTTAGAGGGCGTCTCTGCGTCCATAGAAAGAGGAGGGACAGTTGGGGCTAATGTTGGCGGTGGCGGATTAACGTGGGGTGAGCCGCTTGACATGGTGATCTCGGCAAGCGCATGATGACGGTCAACAGTAAACATTCCTTGCTCGGTTATTTCCGCAGAACCCAGCGATGGGGCGCGCCGGGAACTCGATCCGTCAGATGCGAGACGCTGAACCACGTCATAGCTGTTCCCAAGGTGCTCCGCAAAGTCGGTGTTCGCCGTGCGCCCACTGTGAGCAGAAGACAATGACCTACCATGTCCGATAGGTATGTCGGCAGGTGCATCGTTGGAGCACGCAGGAGCGGGAGAGGACTTCTTGGTCTCTTCTAGCGGGGCGAGCAATGGAGCGGGTGTTGGATCTCTGAAATCCAGCGACTTGGGTGATGTGATCGATGTACGACGTTCGAGGAGCGGAGATTTCGTTAAACGTGACCACCAACCATCGGAACGGGATAGAGATAGTGAACGAGACATGATAGAACCTGAGACGGTCGAATATCGAAGAGATGTAACGGGGTGTGGATCAGAGACACATGAGGCAGTAGGACTCTGGGTCGTCGGAGATATGCTAGATAGCGGGGAGAGCGCGGCGTCTGCATGGCCATAGGATATATGTCCGTGCGAAGGTTCTTGCAAAGACGGACGCGAGTTGGAAGGGTCCGAGAGAGACGTGTAAGAGGTCTCTTTGAGGGAGGTGAGAGTCTGTGAGCGTACGGAGAACGGCCAGACGGAATCTTTAGGAATCAAAGCGGGCCACTCAAAATCGTTAATTTCGTCACATCTCAGAAGAGAATTGTCATAATCTGCGTCCCTCTCGGGAATGCCAGGGCGTAAATTGAGATCTTCATATTCGTCGTCCTGGTGAGGGTCCTCAAAGGGGTCAGTATACGACCCCAAGTTTCCGTCTTCCCGACGGATGGAGTGCGAGGAATATCTGTCGTGAACACTTGCTTGACGAATCAAACTTTCCTGGTCTTCATGGACATGATCAATCTTGTCGCATGCGCTGTCCCCTTGATGTCCTTCAGGTCCGCTGGGCTCGTGGCCAATCATCCCACGCACCAAGGTACCCATGGAGCGGAAGGACCAGACACTCGTCCCCTCACTGCCCTGTCTTTGTATGGAACCCAAGTGTCCGATCCAACCCAACGATCTGGTGTCCTCGTCTGCAAACATGTCCTTTCGGGGCTGATGCAGCCCGGAGCTGAATTTGCTGATGCCAAGGTGTGCGAGAATATTCGTTATCACACCTAGGCTGACGACACCCTTGACCCTTTCACCGGTCTGACCGTTGAGATGTGCTGGCACTAGCGCAGCATCATCCATCGATCCCTCCTCCGAGCATTCGGGACCTTCTGTGAATGGGACAGATTTCCCAACTGTCCTTCTTTTACGATCATGCACCCGTTTCAAACTGTAAGCCGTTGCGAGTCCACCCGCAACCAGTCCAAGAACTCCGAATGTCGTTCCGAGTGCAATAGCAAGAGTACGGCTGCTTGAGCCAGAGGATGAGCTGGATGTGTGCGAAGGAGAATCTGGCGAGTTCCCAGGAGAAGGGGTGCCCGTTTCTCCATTAGAATTGGGATTCAAACCTGTCTGTGCGGGCATCGGCAATGAAGTAATGACAGGTGCTGAGCCAGGAGGAGGTGCAATATAGGATGTAACCATTGAAGACGTCGTCGGATTATATACGAACAAGGAGGCGGACGCAGGAGAGGAGGAACCATATCCTAACGTGAATGGGGTAAGTGCATATTGTTGTGATCATACGATGCGTGCAACTCACCAAAGCAGAATAACACGTAACCACCTGCTTGGACTGCAAAGTGGTCCTTTCTTTGACCAAGTTGTGCGAGGGCCGCAACGTTATTCCAGATCATGGGATTCTGACCCGTCTCCAAAATCCAGCCATCGCTATACGTCGTCTGGAGCTGCGCGTCACCGCCCCCATGAATAATAACCTGACCATTGGGGAGGACGGCTGCGGCGAAGTCACGACGTGGAGTCGGCAATGACTTGTTTGAGATGAAGAGCCTCTCCCAGACAAGAGGATTTTGGGCAGTGTTCAACGACCAGATCATGTTCATGGGAATAAGCTCAGAACATGACGCACAGTATCCCCCGAGGACCAGGAGGCGTCCATCTGGTAACACAAGCGAGGCGTGGCCATAAATATCGGGTGGTGCACTGCTCGAGGGTGGCAACTGGACGAACCCTAAACTGGAGGGGACGAGGGAGTAGTGTTCATTGAATGCATTTCCAGAACCATCCGCCTTCTCACCGCCAATAATCCACACCTTGTTGCTTGCGTAGGATGAGGAGTGACGCATTCTGCGCATCGGTTCGCCCGCCCAATTCTGGGGTTCCATGAGGAAAGATGGACCAGACGCGCTAGAGGTCGAGAGTAGACCTGAGGAGTCATTGAGAGTTGGAAGAACTGCCAGAGAATTAGGGTCTGGTTGACCCCCGAAGAGGAAAAACTCGGTGGGGTTGAACGCGGATAATGTGTGCCAGGCAAGGGCAGGCGAAGAGTTCGTGGATAATAGGTGCCATGGGGGAGAGGAGGAATTGAAGGACGTAGAGAGATCGAGGACCAGGAGGTCGGATATCACTGGTGCAGAACTATATGAGTAGGAGTTGAACGGGTCGCTTAGTCCGCCGTGAACATATAGCGTACTCTCCGACAGAGCAACTGCTTGTGCCCATCTATTGCGAGTGAGTGCCACTCGCATGAAAGAGCTGGCGAGTATACTGACCTCGGGGTTGGGGTATACTGTGCAAGAGCTATTAGGACAAAATAGAGAGTGCATATTACCGCCTGGCGGGTCATCGGGTGGAATAAAGACAACAAGCGATGGGTGTCAGTGGACGTCGTGAGTGTTGTTCATGAGGTCCGTGAGTCGGTCAACCTGATTTTTTGCTGCTCAACAAGTTGAACGTTGAACACGAGACCCGTGTGGGTGGATGGCCTCTTTCGGACAATTGCACAACCACACTGAATTGTGGCTGTGGGGGTCCAAAAACACGAACGTGGTAATATTCGTCCTTTAAAGTAATGGTCATGGGGGAGTACAGTTTAGTGGGTACAGTGCAGCTCGTCCGACGTTTCATTACTTTTTCCTTCATTGTTTTTTGGGTGTGAAGATGTCAACTGTATGTGGTACTTTGCATGATATTCGACCATGAACTTTCAGTTTGCTTATCTACTGTTTCATCTTCGATATGAGGGTATTCGCTTGGGTCTCGGAGTGGTTAACAACGTTTCAGCAAAAATCTCTCAACAATCTGATATTCTGTTGACCCCGACAGCGTGACAGTGCAACGTAGATGTTGAAAGGCGGAAGGTTGCCCGTCGGTGATGATCCAATGCCGGTAGTCCATGAAGGCGTGCGCAGCCGTGAGTAGCATCAAGACTTCTTAACATGACCATACTGGTAAACACTACAGTACTTTCTAATCTGACCTGTACCAGCACACAGGCAAGATATACCCTTGCATAATAAACTAGACAGCAACAATGAAACCAAGAACGAACATGCAAGGCATATGAACGGTACTGACTCTATATTTATCTGTAAACATGATAACATGCTCTCAAAGGCACGAACTGGTCCATGTCGTAGAGTTACGCCGACAGCACAAAAACTTGAATGCGACCAGAATTTGGAATCAACAGACACTCACGCTATCGCCGTAACATGCGATTTGCCTCCACCATGGGACATTTACCGGCATCATCGTTATCATAGCGGCATGACATTGATCATGGACCCACCATCATTATCTCAATACTATGGAAAGGGCTCCTGGAAGCACCACGGGATGGTACACTCAGATGGACAAACATACAGCGTTCAAAGGTCACAAAGGACAGGTCCCGACATGAACTCCCTGCTCATCCATAAGTATAAGCGCTCGCTTTATCACCATCGTCCGTAATTATTTTCTTGAACAACTCGTAAACAAGGCATCTACCGAGACATCAGCCATACATCTAGTTCGACAGATGGTCATCGTCGCATCAAGCGCGCTTCACAAATCTAAGAGGCACGTCCTGAATACCTAGTGTCACCGCAATCTTTGCCTGCATCACCCGTCTTCGCCATTCATGCACGCTCTCAACCCGACCATTTGGCTGCCTTGCGAGCAACGGCTCGATACGCCAGTCCCGCAACAACGACGCAAGGAAGCACACGCTTTCCGTGGACGCGAATTTGCGACCAAGACACGCACGGGGACCTATAAGTCGCGAGCATCAGTCAAACGGGACCGCGAGCCTGAACCAACGCTAGCGCACCGATACTAAACGCGGTGTACTCCTCCGACTCTTCCGTTTCATCCAAGTCTCTCTGCTTTCTATACCATCTTGTGGGTCGAAATTCATCAGGCTCGGCAAAATACCGCGGGTTATACTCTATAGAAGTCACCTCAAATTATAGTCACGACAACGTCACACCACGTGCTCACGGACGCCAACCATATCCACCACAACCTTGACACACTGTCGGCGGTCGACTCACGGCAGCGATTCCCAATGGCCACTTACCTGGGTGCCCCTCTTTACAGCCAACATTCTGGGTTCATCACCGTCGGAGATGTCCAGGACCGTGTCGTGTTTTGCTTCGCGAACAAGAAAAACTCCAGAGGCTACGATACCTACAACGTTCAGACCAACTCAATGGACAGACTTGTTACCTACGGAACATGCGGACCCCTTCATAGAATGCTCCAAGTATCTTGTCGAACTTTCCATAATCTTCTTGCAACTGGTTATATTTTCGAAACTCAGTAAAAGGAAGGTGCCACTTCGCCTCACCACTTACGAGGGTATCATCATCTCTCCCTTGAGTCACTTCTTGCACCTGGGCAACAAGTTCGTCTTGGAGGTCTGAATCCAACGCAAGGAGGGCAAGAGTTGCTGCCAGAGTGTGGGCAGTGGTCTCTGAAGGTTCAATGTAAGTACTCCAGAGTCTTCAACCAAGCCGTTACCAAACACTTGCCATGGCCAGCGAACATGAAGGAGAACACATTGCCAATCTGTGCCAGTCGCCTGTTAGTGCCTGTTCCTGATGCAAACAATCTCGAATCTTACCAATTCGTGGTCATCCAGACCCATCTTGGCGCCTGCTTCCTCAGAAGCCCGAACCAAAAGTGTAAATAGATCCCTCGCCCGCTTGGTTACAGCGTCTTCGGCTTCAGATCGAATTGCCTCTCGCGTGGTGCTGACTTGAGAGTGCATGAAGGCGCGCATGGTGTCGTATGCACGCCGGGTGTGTTGGATCCTGTCGTAAGCGTCAAGAGACAAAGTCTAGCATTTCTACATAATCGACAAAAATAACGCTTGTACTGACCATGCAAGTGGCAGTTTCCAAACCCATGCAGGAGCGGTGATCGCAAACATATTTGTCTTGGTGATGATTTCTATGCATTCTTGTATGCTCAGTTCACCTTGATGAGCAGGCGGATTTGCCCATGTGCATGGAAAGCCGAAGCCGACCGATACAAATATGATGAGTGTAAACTGTTACAGAATGGCGGAGTGAATGATTTATCAATCTCAGGTCTCAGCCAAGAAAGCCCACCTTGAAGGTGAGTTCATGAACACTGGTGACCTCGATAACGTCTTTTGTAGCCCATCCTTCAACAGCAGCCATCTCCGTGTAAAGTTTGCGCGAGGTATCCCAAACAAAGGCATATCTTGGCCGGATCAGTCGTTTAACGTGTGCTTGATCATCTGACTACCTACGTCTCGTTATTAAATGCAGGGCTGGTGATTCTTCTGTGCTTTCTCCACAAGTCCGCCTCCGCAGAGATGATATTTGGACCCCAGAACCTGTAGGGCAGGATGCAAAGTAAGAGCACTTTGTATATGTGGATGTCACTCTGCACACTCACAGGAAGAAGCGGCCCAGGTAATCTGCTTTTCCAAAGGCACCGGACCTGTGGCCAGCAACAACGACTTGCTTCCCAACTTGCATGGATCG
>JBBPJS010001249.1:0-11562 GCA_038088835.1 Singerocomus rubriflavus
GTACCATATATAAGGGGTTGTGCAAGGGCTGTTGTCCCCCAGCCAAATCCACTTGTTCACCTCTCCTACTCTGCCTTAACTGGTGGCCTAGTGATGTTTAAGCTAGACAAGTAACAAGGTAGCTATTTGCCCACCCGGTCTTTGGACTGTCTGGGAGTGAGGCATTGCCTGGATGCAGTCCATCATCCTCCTCTTCTTTCTTCTCTTACTGTGTGGTCATGCAAGCTTAAGACCTGGTCAAGACGATGTCATGGTCAAAACAACTTGAAGCCAATGTTCATTGAAGTATCGCCCATCTTTGTGAGGGCACTAACCCAATGTAGTAAACCCATGTGATGCAAGGTCTTATTGCAAGAACCTATGGATGTTATACCTGTGGGTTGCATAGGCATATGCTACTGGCTTCCCTTATCATATTAACAAGATAGTATTTATTAGTTGTTCCTCCTTGGCTGCTGTTACACTTTTTCTCTTCTACCACATGCACTACGCTTCATCCTAGACTATGCGGCATCAATGTGCCACCTTCGTCTCATTTCTTTATCTCGAATGCTGACTCATTCAACCCTACCCTTCGCCCAGCTGTGCTTCACCTTCTGCTCTTCATATCTACACACAGTATGGTTCCCTTTGTCAGCATTCCTCTTTCTTTACCTTTCCGTAACCTTGCCATAGCCTTATCATCGCTCCTATTATGCCATTGGCTACCACAGCCATGGGAGCTCTCTTAACGCTATTGGCTACCTTCACCTTGGTATTATCTCACGATCTCTTTATGCTATTGGCTACCATTACCATGGTAGCTCTACTTACGCTATTGGTTACCATTACTCGGGTACACTCTCACGCCTGCCCTTAACCAGGGTACAGGGCATTCTACGAGTACTTATGCACACCCACGTAGTACGATACCTTAGCTTTCGTCTCCCTTGTACTTCATTAGTACTAGGTCTTTGTCCAATCCACGTCTTTTCTCTTTCGTACCTTGTCGCCTCAACTCGGTACCACCTTGACCTTAGTCTCATTGACTGAGGGAACCTCTGCAGGAGTGCTATATGATACACTCTCCTTCCTCTATGTTCTTAACCATTGACACGGCCTAGTCTTCAAGGGCTACTCGTTGACCTACCCGGCCAACGCGTAACAGCTGCAGCCTTGGAGAAGACCTTGTTGGGATGCTGTGTGTAATGCCCTGAGGTGGGGTGGCACCCCTAACCAGCTTTCAAGATTGGCAACCTGGAGATAGCCACACGATCACCCAAGACCCAGACTCCTCGCCCCAAGGGTCATCCATGATTATGCTAGTCTCATAGGAACTAGTATTAGGAGGAAGTGTACTCAGTGCAATAGTCTGAGTAGTACTAGGGATGCAAGAGTTCCCTAAGGAGTATGAAGATCAACCTTTCCTTTTATCCAATTCCCTCTCTGCTGTTCTAGCAATCTCTCTTCTGGACATTCTCTAGGATTCAGTTGTTGATGCCAGATCACTCAACAGGTTATGGTGATGGAAGATAGGCAGGATTGTGTATAGTGTTTCTCTGGTTGCTCAACAAGGGGATGGTTAGCTTCATCTCCAGATGTGCCTCACTCCTAGGGATCCAATGAAGAACTGGTAGGCAAATAGCTGTCTTTTACAAGCAGGAACTTCACTAGGCCATCTATTACTAGGCAGAGTAGAAGAGGTATGAACAAGTGGATTAGGCTGGGGGAACAGCCTTTGTCATAACCCCTTATATATGGTACAAGATAGTGCATGGACCAAGCAGTACACTAGATTCTAGAATATATGGTATTAATGCTATAGGCTAGTAAGATAAAGGGAAGAGTATATGAGGAAAACATTAGGCATTCATATGGAGTGGGAAAATGAAGAGCAGATATGAATGCAGGGAATAGAATGGAAGGGAAGACTGATTATCAAGATGTGAACAATTAAAAAGGGGGATCATGGCAGAGATCTATCTAGGATCTTGCAGGGTTTGTGATCAAGATGCAATCTCAATAGTGATTGTACTGATTGGATGGTAAGTGCAGATATGAGAAGAGTGAGGTGATCAGGAATGGAAAAGTAATCAGTGTAGTTATGAAAGAGTGAAGAGAGATAGAAGATGTGATGCATGTGAAGGGACAATGGCATGATGATGTGAAGGGACAGAAGGGTCATGTGATCAGGGAGAGTGATGTCATAGCATCACATGACTAAGAAGTCACATGACACTGTAATCATTGCACAGGGACTAGCATTCAATGCAAGTATGTACACAAGTTCATAACAGAATGATCAAGATATAGTCTATATACTGCAAGGTTTGTATAGTATTGTAAAAAGAGGGGTCAGAAAAGAAGAGTCAGACACAATATCTATATTGTAATGTCCACAGGTATGAGGAAAAGAATGCCAGTACCCTGTGTGGCTAGATGTTATGACTTTGTACAAATACTTGCACTATGATTGCTACAAGTGCCTGCATGAGTTGCATGAGTGCATACTTTATGACATCCCTGATCATGTGACTACACTGTTCCTTCTTCACAATCATCACTTCCATCATATGCTCACATCTTAACCCCTCTTCCCTTTCTCTCACAACCATCATGACCCCACACTGATCATCTTAGATCCTCACCACACCTCATGGTTGGTGCATGCTGGTGATGTATCTTTCATTCCTTCATCTCCACCTTTCCCTTTGATTGGTATGATCTTTTATTGAGATAACATCTCAATCACAAACTCTGCAAGATCCTAGATGGATTTCTGCCATGATCTCCCTTTCTGATCATCACACCTTGTGGTAGTTTTCCCCTTTTCATCTTCTTGCTTTCATCTCCATTCTAACCTTCTTAGATGAAAGCCTTACCTTTTACTCATGGACTTTTACCTATACTCTATAGCCAATAGCATTAATACTGTATACCCTAGACCACAGATCACAGCTTGGTCTGTGCACCTTCCTTGTACCTATATAAAGGGGTTGTGCAATGGCCAGTGTCTCTCCAGCCTAATCCACTTATTCATCTTCTCTCCTATCCTACCTAGTAAGATGGCCTAGTGATGAGTGCAAGTAAAGGACATCATTCACCTACCAGTCCTTCATTGTATCCTTAGGAGTGAGAATGTCTGGAGATAAAGCTAACCTTTATCCCTCCTCCCCATCATTAGTATCCTCACATCATACCATCACTAAACCATATCAGTATTAGCAAGCAAGCTCATTCACTGTCAAGACAGAACCCTGTACTTGAAGAACAGAAGACATTCATTGAAAGTATTATCATACTAGAAATACAGAAACCCACATCATAGCAAGGCCCTCTATCATCTAGCCTTTGCAAGATGTTATACCTGTGGGTTATAGAGGCTATGTTGCTGTTGACCCTTGTTATATTAACAAATCAGTCATAGATAAGTTATGCCCTTGAGTAGCATCACATCTCTCATAGGAAGATGGTTGGGGCTATTCATACAGACCCACCATATATAATGACACCACCCTCATTCTTAAGAATAGCAACCTGGTCAACAGCTATGCAATTACCCAAGGCTTGGAAACCTCACCCAAAGAGCTGAACATGATTATGTCATATATGTTAGGTTATGGTATTAGAAGGAAGCTAGAACCTAGTTGCAAGAGTACTAAGATTATTATGGAGATGCAATAGTTCTTCTAGAGCTCTCATTATAGAAAGACCCCCAATGCATGGTCCCCTCTTATATATGCAGACCTCATTGCTGTCCTAGCACTCACCTTCTATTCAACATCTATGGTTTTGCCCCATATAGTTCATTCTGGTTGCCTGACAGGTTGTTGGGTTAGTTGGCAGTGTAGCATAACTCTTCAGTTCTGCAACACTAGAATGAAGGGTCCATATAATGTACTTGTGTCTATATGAAGAATGGTGGCATGTTGATGACAGCAGTGATTAGTTAAGTCAGTCATGGCCTGAACTATGCATGCACTTGTTATTTCAACATTCCCTTCTGCATTTCTACACTTTCTTTGGAAACAACCATTTCTAGAAAGTCAACTTTTTCCTACAAGAAATGACATTTGGAAGGTTTGGCAAAAAGGTCATTATATCAAAGTTGTTGTAATACTTTCCAAGCTACTTTTTCATGTTCTTCTCAAGTTGTGCCTTTGGTAAAAATGTTGACATCATTGAGGTAAATCAGTACTATAGCCCACATATCTCTATAAATATCATTTGTCATTTGTTGAAATGTCACTAAAGAATTAGTCATGCCAAAGTACATGACCAAAGGTTTATAGGTGCCTTCAGAAGTGACAAATGCTCCTTTCCATTCATTGCCTTCTTTGATGTGGACATTATTATATTCCCATCTCAGATCAAGAGTGGTAAACATGTTGGCACCTTTAAGCTAATCTATAAGGGTGAAGATAAGTGGGAGGGGATAAGTTTTCTTGATGGTTTCTTTGTTTAGATAATGATAGTCCATCACCATTCACTTTTTTCCATTCTTTTTAGAGATAAAGAAGACAGAAGCTGTTTGAAAAGACTTTGAGAGTCTCTTCTTTAGTTTCTTTGATAGAAAAGTTCTAACTTCTTCCTGTTTAACTTCAGAAAAAGAAATGACACATTCCTTTTTGGATACAAAGTCTTTCTTGAGTTCTATGGCATGATCCAAAGGCTTCCTCTCTGGCATCCTCTCAGATTCTTTTTTAGAGAAAATGTCTAAGTAGCTGTGGTAAGCTCTGGAAACTTGCTTCTCAAGTACAACTTTTTCCTTAATCATCATTTGACACATTTGTCAAGAAAGTTGAGAATATAAGTTACAGTGTGAAGTACACTAAGGGAATTAAATAGTTTTTTCAACCCAATTGATATCAGAGTTGTGGTATGCAAGCCAGTTGTATTCTATAATTATATAATGAATTCCTAGAGTAGACACCAATGCATCTAAAGCCTCTAAATGCCCATTGACAGTGATAAAAAGAGTGACAAAATGTAAGATGATTTCTTAACAATTCTTAGATCCATCTGCATTTATAACATCTAATGGTTATGGTAGAGCTTGTATAGAAAGATGGTATTGTGTAATGACAGAGTGATCAATGAGAGTGTTGCAAGCCCTTGAGTCTAAAAGTGCTTTGAGCTCAACTTGATAGTTTTGCCCACTGTTTTTTATGTTTATTTTATATAGGACATTAAATTCACCATAATGTTTAAGAAAAGATCATTTAGGGGATTTATATTAAATAGAGTAAGCCCATGCTTTGCATAAGAGAGAATTAAGCACACTATGTTTTACATCTGGTGCCATGCTCATTGAAGATGCTCTTATGAATACACCAAAGGCTGTTTTAATAGCAGCATTCAGCATAAAACTATCAAAGTTAGATGTGAAAGAATCTGTGATATTATATAAAGTGACTTTGTTAGTATTACAAAGAGAAGTAGAAATGTGTGTAGAACTATCTGAACTAAAGACACCCCTATTGACTTTAGTCTGATTTAATTTAAAGAAATGTTGTTTGCCACTACAGCATGCACTTTGGCAGCAAATGTATCGCAATAATACACCTTGGCTTCATCAGTTATATAAATAGCATGGCCACTTGTGCTGGACTGGGGGAAAGAGGGAACTTGCAGGGATTTGAACTGTGAGTGAACAACTTGTTGCTGCATCATGGCAGCTGAGTCTTGCATGTCATACAAGTTGGCATGATGCCAACCATTCTTATCAGTTTCTGAGAGAATTCTGTCCCAACCATTTGCATTGTGTAATATTCTTGAGTTGGTTCAGGAGCAGGTGAATGATAGAAGGTAGGTTGTCCCCACTGATCATAAAGAACTTGTTGATGTGTAAAATGTCATGGGTTTGTGGGACAATTGGCATGAATATGGCCAGGTTTCCCACAACCATAACATATATATGATGGAGCAAACTGAGAGTTCACAACAGGAGGTTGACTGAGAGAAGGCAAAGTTTGCTAAGCACCAATTTCCATTGGCACACCTCTATCCAGTTGGGTTTCTACCACAGTGAATCTTTGGGGCAGTAGTCCATATGGTGGCATATAGTGGGGAGTCCACAATCTCCAAGGTTGGAATTATTGGAAAGGAGCAGACCTTGATTGAAAAGTGGCAAAATTGCCTTATTCTTCCTTTTTTTTTTTGAATGCCATTCCTATCTCCAGAATTTTTTTACACCAATCTATCCATGTTGTATTGTGCTTTTATATATTAACTTGGTGGTATATTGGTTGATCCACCAATCATTTGGGAAGCACTAGAGCATAGTCATCTACCACTTCTGCTTTATCAGCCAACATCTTAAAACAAGCTAACCAATCAAAGATATTGTATCCATTTTGAGCAAACCTTTCAAGCTTAGTAAAAGACTCATATGCTAGGGAGTCAATGTGAAAGTATTTTGCTATTCTGGACTTAAGGCTGTCCCAATCTGGCCAAGCAAGATCTCCTTTGTGATTGGCAGTGTTGTTACCATGCTCATCCTTGATATATTCTTTTTCTTCTTTTATACATCCTCTATTTTGAGGCATGCAAAAAGAGATGCAGTTGTTCCTTCAAAACAAGAAAGAACTGCAATGCAGCAGAGCTTGTCTGAACCCCATTGTTGCATATTTTGCCAGACTTGGACTTTTGTTAGCCATAAGTGTAATGTCTCTCTCTTGCCATTCCAATTTCCTAGATCAGCAATCTTTTTAGTGACATCCTTTTGATGCAATTGTAAGTTTAAGTTCAGAGTAAGCTGAATAAGATGATTAAAAACATCTGCCAACTGTTGTTGAGTAGAAGACATATTGTTAACAGAAGAAGAGGGTAGTGAGTAGTAAGGGGTGGTATAATCAGACAGAGGAGACTCTTTTTCATTGGAACAATATAAAGCAAATGGGTTGAAATGCATATTGAAAAGTAGTCTAGGCTATAGGGCTTAGAGACCTAAGTTGGTATCAACAATAATGAAGATTAAACCTTTTTTTGGCCTTAAGCAAGGCTATCTTCTTCTTTTTATCCAACTTCTTCTTTCTAAGCTTCTTTACTCATTCCTCAGCAACTTCCAATTCTTCAATAATCTCACCTAACTTCTCTTCATGTTTATAAATAAAGTATTTAAAGGCAGTGGGCATAAAGTGCTTAGCTAAGTATCAATTGATCCATTGATTGTGGGTCATGGAAGCTGAAAGAGAGAGAATGGATGAGGGTGAGATTGATAGAGGTTACTTTGTCTTCATAGTCTAAGTAGTTATATAGATCAAAGAGAACTGGAGAGGGGTTATGAGAAAGAATTTTGAATTGACCCCACTGGGCAAGGTTATAGGCTGGGAGGTTGGTGTAAGATCCTGCTATTATATGATCTTTGCATTCTTCTTCTGTTAATGGATACTGTACATAGAGACAAAGCTCAATATTTTCCTGGACTAGGTGGTCATTAGAATCAATGGAGCAATCATGAAATGGTGGATAGCATAAAGATGAAAGGGTAGACACTAATCAAGAAGACCAGGCACATAAACAGTCTAATTCAAGTGTTGAACCACCTAGTGAAACACTATACTTCTGAAAGAGCAATTACAAAGACTTGCAGTATTGTAGGTACCATGCAGGGTCTTGCCACAAAGAGCACACAGACATATAAATAGAAGAAAAGGTATGGTGGAGTAGTGAAGGAGTAATATCCTTAGGTCTTAATCTACTAGGAGGCAAGTAACCAAATGGATTAGACTAAGGGGTATCAGTTAAAAGTAGACCTTATATTTATACTAAACTAAGATGTGCACAGACCAGATGACATCATAGATAAGGTGTGAAATAGAAGAAATGAAAATGGTGAACACAAGGCAAGCATAAGGCTATCAAATAAAAGAGAAGCATGGAAATGAAAAGAAGGCTTCTCTAAAATGGAATCTCAGTGGAAATGAAAAAGGCTATGTGTCATATCCCATATCTCAAGGCAACTCTGGTACCTCTGTACCACCTCTGTCTTACCTCTGGTCCATTTAACCTCCATTCTCTCCTGTACCTACTTCACTTAGACTTGTACTTAGTAATTTCCTTTGACTCTGTTTTCTTATGTTCTCATATGTTACTCATACCTTACATTCAATTCCTTGCTTAGTTACAACTCTGATACCAGTGCTTGCTCAGAAGCACAGCTCCAAGGCTGTGCTCTGGCATAGTCTTACCTCCAACCCCTCCAGTACATAGTATCACCCAACTCTGAACTTAGTCATTCAAGTCCCTCTGTATATAAACTCCATAGGTACATCTTGTATACCTCAGTTTGAATATTGATTTAACTTGATGTTCTCCCCATTCATTCTAAGTCATTGACTGACTTCTTTCTACACTTACCCCTTCAACCTCCAACTTCTGACCTCTGACCCTCCATAAATTCAGGACATCAGATTCTTTGCAAGGGTGCATCATATAAGGTAAAGCCAAGTCCTGTCCAATCCCCTCAACTCCAAATCTTCAGAGTTCCCCTCAAAGCAATGTCTGACCTATGTTTATTAGTATATTCAAACTCACTCTTGCATAAGGATCTTTACTCATGGCTACCAACACTACCCAAGTTACTAGATCATATATCAGGGCAATTGCCAATCATCCACCTTTCCCCCAATTCAACCCTCTCCATACTTTTGGCAGCAATTGCCAAGGCCCTGAATTCATGAAGCAATTCCATAGCTTCTCTGCCTGTCAAAATGCTCCCTCCACCTCAATGCATGCCCCTTTACAATCCCCAACTTCTCAAGCACACATATAGGAGTTAGACAATGAAGAAGAACCCCCTGCTGATTCTTCCTTCCATATCTCAAGCAACTGAGGCAACCCTCATGGCCTGAACCAGCATAAAGAAGACCCCTCTGATGGCTTGGACATTCCAGAGGACAACCTCAACCCCAACTTCTTCAATGATGAAGAACACATTCCATAAGACACATTGGCCAGCCTGGCTAGTGCCATCCAAGCTCTTGCTCATTCCTCTCAAAAGAAAACCTCCAAAACCTCACAATGGATCAAAGTCTGAGAACCAAACCAGTTTGACAGAATGAACCCTTACAAACACTGAGTTTTCCTTGTCCAATGCAAGTTAAATTTCTAAAATTGCCCAAAGACTTTCATCTTCAACCATGCCAAGGTCACTTTTGCTCAGTCACACCTGAAAGGTATGGCTTTGGAGTGGTTTGAACCAGACCTGCTCCAAATGGAAGACTCTGCACTCCATTTCTTGTGGATGGATAGCTATTAAGAGTTTGTTTTGGAGCTACAAATGAACTTCAGACTGCATGACCCTGTCAGAGATGCAAAGCACCAGCTTGACCACCTATCAATGAAGGATGGTCAATGCATCAACAAGCATGTTGTCAAGTTCAATAGGATTGCCTCCCAAGTTCAGGAATATGGCAAAGGTACCCTCAAACACCACTTCTACAATGGTTTGCCAGACTGCATCAAGGATAAAATCTTCTGGGTTGGCAAATCCTCCACACTCTCTAAACTTCATCAACTCACTCATTTTATCAATGCCCAATACTAGGAGCTAATAGAAATATACACTTGATCAGGGATGTGGGCACATGACTGTCAGAGGTTCACTCAGTCATCATGCAATGCAATGGACTAATATAATTACCTGTCAGAGATTCACTATGTATAGGTCAGATCAATAGCTAGTAGAGTGAGCATATGAGTAGCTCACCTCAGTCATCATGCAATGCAATGGACTAAGGTGCTTGAGTGCAAGAGACATCATTTATATACTGCAAGTTTGTATTGTATCATAAAATGAGGGTCAGAAGGAAGGGT
Organism: Singerocomus rubriflavus; assembly: GCA_038088835.1. NCBI lineage: Eukaryota > Fungi > Basidiomycota > Agaricomycetes > Boletales > Boletaceae > Singerocomus > Singerocomus rubriflavus. Next base: position 9,799 of record JBBPJS010001249.1, read on the forward strand.
CAAAGACATAGTGTCCATATAGTGAGTGTCCACAGGGGCAGCAAAAGAATGTAGGTACCCTGTATGGCTAGAATGAAGGGTCTGTATGATATACTTTGTGTCCATATGAAGAATGGTGGCACATTGATGACAGCAGTGATCAGTTGAATGGATCACAGCCCAGGCTGTGTGTACACTTGTTATTCTGACAGAAGCACAAGTCAGAAATTAGCCATCAGACAAAATCCACTAACAATCCCTCTAAGATGTCCAACAAGTCCTCTACCTCCAACTCTGACACCTCCACCTCCAGCTACTCTAAGGAGTTCAAAGGGAAGTCCACCAAGGCTTTCACCACCCTTGTAGCCTCCACTCCTCCCAAGCTAGACCTCTCATTCAAGCTAGAAAATGATGGTAAGCTCACAGCAGCCAAGCATAAATGCTGCTTCAACAACAACCTGTGCATGTTCTTTGGCCAAGTAGGACACCAGGCCAAGGAGTGCATGAAGTCAATATCTTATATAGCCAAAGGCTGCACAGTTGAGACTCTGGAAGCAAAATCAAAGGCCTTCTTCAAGGCAAAAAAATAGTCCACAACCTTCAAAACTCCACACAAACTGGAGGTTGCATTGAACCCACTTGTGCAATCAAGGAGATCCATCTCAACATGTCCACTTTCTTAGACCCCAGACCCCTCACCCTCTCAGTCTCTTTGTAACATATGAATTCCCTTCTTTTTTAGCATTGGTAGACTTCAGCTCCTCCAATTGTTTTATAGATATGAAATTTGTCAATAAATATAAGCTCTCAACTCACTCTGTCCCTTCACTCTCTTTCCATTTGTTTGATGGAACCTCAAACTCCACCATCACTCAAGCACTTGACCTCTTCATCCACTTCCCCTCCAGTGATATCACCCTGATGACATTTTACATTACTCCATTGGATGGCTTGTGTTCTTTTGTTTTAGGATACAACTGGCTGACCTGCTTCAATCTGTTGATTGACTAGGTTTCAAGCAGTATTTCATTCCAAGCACCAGAACCACCTGTGCCAGCAACCCTGAGCTTAACTCTGCAGCCTCCAGACTCTGCTTCTTCAGCTGATTCTGACACCTCTGATACACCAAGTTTCTCTAGACACAAGGCTCTGCATATCACACTCATTAGTGCACCCACCTTCACACTTGCCTGTCACCTCCAGAGCTCCATATAGTTTGTCATGATGCTTTGCCTGCCCAAAAGCAACCTCCACTCCACCTCCATCAACTCCAAACCAGTCAACCTTTCTTTCTAGGGTTTTCTCAGAATACCATGACTTCACTGATGTATTCAGTAAGAGCAAGGCATCCCAGCTTGCTCTGCATCACAACTTTAATCTAAAGATTGACTTGGAAGAAGAAGCTTCTCCTCCAATAGATACCACCTATTCCCTCTCTCCCTCTGAACTTGAGTCCCTCTGAACATTCCTCAACAAACACCTCACTAACAGCTTCATCTGTCCATCCTCCTTTGCTCACACTGCTCCTATCCTCTTCATTTGCAAGGACAGTTCCCTCTGCCTTTGTGTAGATTTCTGCAGACTCAACAAGATTATGAAAAAGAACTGCAACCCACTCCCTCACATCTCTGACCTCCTTGATGCTCCTAGCTGCACTTGCATATACATTAAGCTTGATCTCCAGCATGCATACCACCTGATCTGCATCACCACCAGAAATGAGTGAAAGACATTCTTTCATATATGCTATAGGTCATATGAATGGCTTGTCATGCCATTTGGTCT
>JBBPJS010001250.1:0-11561 GCA_038088835.1 Singerocomus rubriflavus
CAACAATATAGTCTATGTCCCTCAATCACTTCACAACCAATGTTTATCTTTATACCACGATTCTCCTTTAGCTGGGCATGCTGGACAAGCTCGTACATTGCATCTTATATCACGAACATTCACTTGGCCGGGGATGTCCAAAGATGTAAAAGACTATCTAGCCTCCTGCCAAGTTTGTGCAATTACTCATGGCAAGCAGCATGTATCAGGAGTTCCTCCGTTACCTCTTCCTATCGCTACTCAACCTTGGAAGGATCTTTCTGTTGATTTTGTTTCAGGTTTTCCACTGGTAGATGGAAAAGATGCCATTTGTGTCATTATTGATCAATTCTCCAAAGAAGTGGTGTTCATTCCCTGTGCAAGATCAATTTCCTCCAAGGAATTGGCTATCTTATTTCATGATTTCATATGGTGTATCCATGGTCTACCTTCATCAATTGTGTCTGACTATGGTACACAATTTATTTCGGATTTCACCTCTTCCCTTTGCCAACTTCTTCACATATCCCAGAAAATCTCTACTGCTTACCATCCCCAAACCGATGGACAATCGGAACGCGTCAATCAGGAATTGATTGCTTATTTACAGAAGTTTGTGGTGAAGAAGCAGACCGAATGGCCTAATTGGGTCTCGATGGCTCAATTTCACCATAATAATTCTATTTCTTTGGCAACTGGTAAAACTCCCTTTGCCATCTCTCGTAATTATGTTCCTCAGTTAGGATTTGCGGATGGATTGCCTGGTTTCACTGGCGAATGTGCAGTGGCACATAACTTGGTTTAACAGGCTTTGAACGAAGCATGTAATACCATGGCTTCTCAAGCACATGCCCCTGTCACTTTTCACCCCGTTATTGGTGACCATGTTTGGTTGTCCACGGATCATCTTAAACTCCCTTTCCCTTCCCCCAAATTGTCTCAACACTAGCTAGGGCCCTATCAGATTCTTGAAGTAATGCCAAATGTGGTGCGTTTGGACTTACCTTCTCGTATGAAGATACATCCTGTCATCAACGTGGAATGTGTCAAACCTTATGTGGAACCTGCTCTGTCTCAACCAGTCTTACGACCTGATGCTATTCACATCACTGAAGATGGTGATAAAGAATTCGAGGTTGATTACATTGTGGATTCAAAGATGTTGAATAGGTCTTTACATTATCTGGTTCATTGGAAAGGTTGGGATGATTCTGACTGTACTTGGGAGCCTGTGGCTCATCTGGACAACACGCAAGACGCTATTCGCGCTTTTCATGCTTGCCGGCCTAATGCCCCTTGCCCTCTCCGCCTTACTGGGATTGATTTTGCGTCACTCTTCTCCCCATATGAAAACTTGACTCATCTGGAATCCGAGTCTTGAGGGGGGGGAAGTGTTACAAACTTCACTTTGAACTTGTACGATTTTCTCTTTCTTCTTATCTTATCTTATCTTTCTAGCATCACATGACTAGATCACATGACTGGTCTAGACCTATGATGTCATATGTGATGTCATGCCTGCAGGCAACCTCATGTTGAGGTCCAGGCTGTTATCTTTTCATTTCCATCTTGTGAGAGACTTCTCTTCATTTCTGCTGTGCTTCTCTTTAATCTCCATTCCTTCTCTTCCATTTAATGGATATGAGGTGTGCTTCCTTTTCACACCTTATCTATGACATCATGTGGTCCATGTGCATTCTGTGTAGTATATAAAGGGATTGTCTTTGGCTGTTGTCCCTCAGCCTAATCCACTTGGTTAATCGTCCTCTCAGGGGAAGTAAGACCTCAAGGGTTACCCTCTTCTTTATCCATCTTTCCATCTTTCTATCAACTCAGTACTTCGTCTCAAGAGACTACTCAAGGGAATGCATTCATCAGTATAGTTTTTCCATTTCATATCAGATTTAGGCAAGCAGCTTTTACCTTTTTTGTCGAACAAGAAGAGGCGCAGTTATCTGATACCGTTATTGATCTCAAGATCCAACTGTCTGCAGTCAAGGCCTTGAAAGAAAAGAAGAATAGACTCAAACACCATATCGAGATCTTAAAGGCAAAGAAACATTACTCGTCGTGTAAATCATATCAACTTCATAACCATAATGTACTGCAGATCAAGTAGACCTTGAAAGATAGGTCTAGGCAATCTTACATAAGCAATCAATATGTCTTTTTCTCAGTTCTGAGACTTCGAGGGTTATAATCAAGATCGATCGGATTCTCTCACACCCCCTGCCATCAAACTTGAACAATCCTTTTATTAAGATTCAATTTCTCCACTGTTCAATATGTCTTTAGAACAACAATTTGCAGATATTCTCTCTCAACTAACAGCCATTACAGCCCAAATGAACCAAACGTCTACAAGTAAGGACGTAACCAAGAAAATTGCTGATCCAGGCAATTGGGATGGCAAGTGAGACACCTATAAGCTATGGATGACTAAAATCGATCTGTGGCAAAGCATGCAAACATGGAACTCTGATAAGCTCTGTGTTGTCGCGGTTCTTTCTCGATTAGAAGGCATAAAAGCACAGCTCTTTGTGCATCTCAAGTTGGAAGAGTATGAAGAGCTGGAGAAGAAATCACAGCTTGACAAAGATGGAAAAGAACTCGTTGGGTTCCCTCAAGGGGATTTAGCTTGGCCTACAATAAAAGGGTTAAAAAAAAAGTTTAGCCATTACTTTCAAATAGATTCTCTCACACATGAACAACTGTCCAAATTGGAATGCCTTACTCAAGGAGAAAGAAACACGTTTGAATGGCTCAGCAGGTTTGAGTTACTTGTGAAAGAAGTGGAGATTTCAGATGATCATGCTCTAACTCTCTTGAAATGATTGGTGGATTGTCCCATTTACCATCAAGCTAATCTGCAAGATTCAGAAGCTTCATATAATGAGTTTAAAGAGCTTGTCAAGAAAATAGGATCGGCTTTAGAAAAAGAGAAAGAAGAATGGGGCAGCTTTGCATCTTTTTGTCCACCACAAATTCTTTCATGACCCTCCTTTCCTCCGACATCATGACCCCCATTTACACCCAGACTCTATAACCTGGCTACATGTCCCCCTGCAGCAAACCCAAAATTTACAGCTGTAGGAATCCAACCTGATCAAGAAGCACCCATGGATATTGGTGCACAGCAAACTCAGCCTGTCACCAATCAGGACCCACAGAGATTCCCTTCCTGTAATCCAACCAACCCTAATGTACAGTGTTACAACTGTAATGGTTTAGGGCATATTTCAAGGGACTGTAAGTTACCTCGTCATTTCCCCATATGTCAACAAGGAATGTACAATCAATGGGGAGAATATGTGCCACTGCAAGAATATGTGAATAACTACATGATAGGAATGGAGTTCTTGCAACAGCCAGATGCAAATGGGTGGCATGCGGCTCAACTGTATGATATAAAAGACTCAGCTGCAGTCACAGCTCAAGCTATGTCATCTCCACAAATCATGGTGTTACGGGCACAGTACATTATGGAGGAAGCAGAAGCATACTGGAGAGACAAGATAGCTGCCAAAGAAAAGGCAAAACAAGCTTCCCATGTGTCTTTAAATTAAAACAGACCAAGATTGAAAGGGGTAACTTTGGTTGAAGAACAATTGTCTTACCATGTGCTATATCTACTAATGTATCTTCAGACTTTGATAGTTCTGAATTGGACTCAGCAATAAAATGTGCTTTTGACATTTCTGTAAAGGCATCTCGAAAGAGTGTGGCACCAGAAAACAAAAATAGTGTGCTTAATTCCTTTATAAGATCAGTTCATATTGCTTCGTTAAACTATAAACCCCCTACAGAAAATGGAAAAACCCTTGCTCATCATGGAGAGTTTAACATCCCATGTAATATCAATTTTGTGTATCAAGGTCAAGACTGACTAGTAGCATTAAAAGCTCTACTAGACTCAGGTGCATGCAATATGTTTATCGATTCGAAGATAGTTGATCAATATCAACTGGAAAAGAAACCGTTAGCAAGACCTTTAAAAGCTATCAATGCTGATGGATCCATTAACACACAAGGAACCTTATGATATTATGTCACAATAGCCATCACCCTCCAAGGACACACCGAAATGTTGGATGCACTTGTATTCACATTAGGTACACATCAAATAATCATAGGCTATGATTGGTTAGCAAGACACAATCCAGATATCGATTGGGTTCAAAAAACCATTACATTTCCCTGTTGCACTTCGCACTGTCAACAATACAGTCTACTCACAACCGCAATCCACACCATTTCTAAGGAAGAAGAAATAGAGTTGAAGAAAGCAGTACCTGCTGCATATCATGACTTCCTCGATGTCTTCTCTGAATCTGAGTCTACCCATATGCCAGAAAGAAAACCTTGGGATCATGGCATAGACCTCAAACCCAACTTCATTCCAAAAAAGGGTCATGTTATCCCGCTATCTGAAGTAGAACAGGAAGAAGTATGAACTTTCCTTCAGAAAGAATTAAAAAAGGGATATATTAGACCTTCAAAGTCACCTCAAACAGCACCTGTCTTTTTCATTCCAAAGAAAGATGGGAAAAAATGAATGGTTATGGATTATAGGTATTTCAATGAAGGAACCATTAAAAATGCCTATTCATTGCCATTAATCTCAACTCTTATTGATCAGCTCAAAGGTGCCAACATGTTCACAATGCTAGACTTACGTTGGGAATATAATAATGTCTATATCAAGGAAGGAGACAAATGGAAAGGAGCCTTCGTAACATCAGAAGGATTCTACGAACCTCTTGTCATGTATTTCAGCATGACTAACTCTCCTGCCACATTTCAACAAATGATGAATGACATTTACAATGACATGTGGGTCTGCATCCTCATCTATTTAGATGATGTGAATATCTTTATCAAAAACAAAATGAAAGAAGAACACGAGAGTATTGTATGGGAAGTACTTCAACGTCTTAGAGACAATGATCTCTACACCAAACCATCCAAATGCCACTTTTCACAGCCTAAAGTAGACTTCCTAGGAATGGTCATCTCTAAAGAAGGTGTTGAAATGCAAAAAGGCAAAGTAGACGCAATTCTAGATTGGCCCATACCCCACTGACTCAAAGATGTTCAATTTTTTCTCAAACTATGTAATTATTATAGGAGGTTCATACAAGACTTCACAGAAATATCAAAACTGCTTACTTCATTGACAAAGAAAGATCAGGAATTTATATGGAACGAAGCACAGCAAAATGCCTTTAACATGTTAAAGGACTGCTTTACAAAAGCACCTCTATTAGTCTTTCTGAATACAGCAAGACCCATGTGTATTGAAGCTGATGCTTCAGATCTAGCCATGGGTGCCATCTTATCTCAACAGTGCGATGATGGACTATGGAGACCTTGTGCTTTTTATTTGCATTCCTTTTCTAAAGAAGAGTGCAACTATCCTATTTATGATAAGGAGTTGCTGGCCATCATACGAGCTCTACAGGAATGGAGACATTATCTATTAGAGCTATCTCATTTTGACATTTGAACAGATCACAAGAACCTAGAGTTTTGGAAGAAACCTCAAGATCTATGCACATGACAAGCACACTGGCATGCTATTTTACTTGAATACAACTTTACCATTACTTATAAACCCAGTGCACAAAATGGTCGAGCCAATGTGTTGTCAAGATGTCCAGATTATGGTGATGCAGCTGAAAAAATCAATACCAATATCACCATTTTACCTCCTAAAGTGTTCACTCAACAGATTCAACTATCTTTTCCTTTTTATAATGAAGTATGACTGGCCACATCAACCATGCAAGACTTTGTACCTTCATCCTTCTTTTTCGATGACTCATATCAAGTTTTTATTGATCATAATCATAAAACCTATGTTCCTGCTTCTTTACGAAGTAGATGTCTCTCTTTATATCACGACTTGCCCCTCACTGGCCATGTTGGATAGGCTCGTACTCTTTATCTTATCACCAGATTGTTCTCTTGGCCTGAAATCACTAAAAATGTAAAAAATTATATATTTTTGTGTCAAGCCTGTGCCATATCAAAAGGACATCAACATACATCTGGTGTAGCACCCCTTCCCCTTCCTATCACTCAAGCTCCTTGGCAGGATATATCTATTGACTTTGTATCTGGTTTCCCTCTGGTTCAAGGGAAGGATGCTGTCTGTGTCATTGTGGACAGATTTTCAAAAGAAGTCATTTTCATCCCTTGCTCTAAATTTATTTCTTCCAAAAAACTGGCTATTTTATTTTGTGACTTTGTTTGGTGTTTCCACAGTTTACCTTCCACTATTGTTTCTGACCATGAAACTCAATTCATTTTAGACTTTACAACCTCTTTTTGCTCTCTTCTTTTTATTTCACAAAAAAATCTCAACCACATACCATCCTCAAACTGATGGACAGACAGAATGTGTCAATCAGGAATTGATTGCCTATTTGTGCAAATTCATTGCAAAGAAACAAACTGACTGGCCTAGTTGGATTACTATGGCTCAGTTTCATCATAATAACTCAGTTTCTTCTGCAACAGGAAAAACACTGTTCTCTATTACTTGCAACTATGTTCCATGTCTTGGTTTCACAGATGGATTGCCAGGATTCACAGGTGAATGTGCTGTTGCACATGAGGAAGTTCAACAGGTGTTGAACACTATTTGGAATACTATGGCTTCAAAAACTCATACACCTGTTACTTTTACACCTGTTATTGGTGACAGGGTCTGGTTGTCCACGGAGCATCTTACACTCCCATTCCCTTCTCCTAAATTATCTCAACATTGGCTGGATCCTTATCGGATTTTTGAGGTATTACCAAATGCAGTGTGCTTGGAATTACCCTCTTGTATGAAGATACACCCAGTAGTCAATGTGGGATGCATCAAGCCTTATATCAAACCATTGCCTTTTCAGCCTATGTTGCATCCAGACACTATCCATGTCACAGAAAAAGGTGATGAAGAATATGAAGTTGACCATATCATGGACTTCAAAATAATGAATGGATCACTTCATTATTTGATTCATTGGAAAGGTTGGAATGCATCTGATCGCACTTGGAAACTGGTAAATCACCTGGACAATGCTCAAGACACTATTCATCACTTTCACGCTCAACAGCCTAGTGCCCCATGTTCTCTTCGTTTGACTGGCATCAACTTTTTATCTCTTTTTTCCCCATATAAAAACTTGACTTGTCTGGAATTCAAGTCTTGAGGGGGGGGAAGTGTTACAAATTTATCTTTGGACTTGTATGATTCTTTCTTTTCTTCTTATCTTATCTTGCTAGCATCACCTGACTAGGTCACATGACTCTTGTCACATGATCCATCACATGATTGGTCTAGATCTATGATGTCATCAGTGATGTCATGCCTGCAGATAACCTCATGTAGAGGTCCAGACTCTTATCTTTCATTTCTGTCTCGTAAGAGACTTCTTTTCATTTCTGCTTCTTTTCTTCTCTTCTTTCTGATTGCCATTGCTTCTCTTCCATTTGATGTCCTCATGGTGTGCTTTCTTTTCACATCTTATTTATGACATCACTTAGTCCATGCACACACTCCTGTAGTATATAAAGGGACTGTCTTTGGCTGTTATTCCTCAGCCTAATCCATTTGGATACTTGTCCTCTCATAGAAAGTGAGTCCTAAGAATTACCCTCTCATTACTTCCTATATCGTTCCATCATATTGTCAAAAGATCACTCAAGGGTATCACCATCATCAGTATAGTTTTTTCCATATTATATCACATCTATACTAAGCTTGATTTCTGGCACGCGTACCATCTGGTCCACATCGCTGATGGAGATGAGTGGAAGACATCCTTTTGCATGCACTATGGGTCATACAAATGACTCATCATACCATTTGGTCTCATCAATGCTCCTGCAGCATTCCAGCAGTTTGTCAATTCTATCTTCACAGATCTCCTTGATGTCTCTGTCATCATCTACCTCAATGACATTCTCATCTTCTCAGAAAATCGCACAAAACACAAAGAGCATGTCTGGGAAGTCCTCCGGTGACTCCGAAAGCACAGACTTTATGCCAAACCCAAAAAGTGCAAATTCCACACTGATTCGACTAAGTATCTTGGGTATCAACTCTCTCCATCCGGACTTACTATGTCCCCTGACAAGGTGAAGGCCATAGTCAATTGGTCTGAACTCTATAAGATCTGAGACATTCAGTCTTTTCTTAGGTTCACTAACTTCTATTGGCATTTCATCACCGATTACTCTGGGCTGGTGGTCCTGCTCACTTGCCTCACACTTAAAGGCACCGCCTGGAATTTTGATGAAGCCTGTCACTCTGCCTTTCAGCATCTTAAGGACACATTCACCTCTGCTTCCATCCTTACCCACTGGGTCCCCGATGCCCCACTAATCATCAAAACAGATGCCTCCAACTATGCCATCACAGGTATTCTTTCCCTTCACTACCCAGATGATGAAGTCTGCCTGGTAGCTTTTTTCTCCCACACCCTCTCCACTCCAGAGCTGAACTATGACACCCATGACAAGGAATTGCTCACCATCTTCGAGTCCTTCCAGACTTGGCAGCATTACCTTAAAGGCTCTGAAACTCTGGTTGACATAGTAACGGACCATAAGAATTTGGAGTACTTCACTACCTCCAAACTCCTCACTCAGCATCAAGCCCAGTGGTTGGAGTTCCTTTCACAGTTCAATATGGTCATCCATTTCCATTCTGAAAAATTAGGTGTGAAGTCCAACTCCCTCACTAGATGCTGGGACATCTATCCCAAAGAGGGGGATAGGGACTACACTCAGGTCAACCCCCAAAACTTCTGACCTGTCTTTACTCAAGAGCAACTCGCATCATCCCTTAGGGCATCGTGTTTAGCAGCTCCAGTCCTCTGGGCCAATACACTGTTCAACATCAAGTCCCTGCATAACGACATCCTCTCCACTCTACCCTCCAACCCCATCTCTTCCATACATCTGACCACCTCTGAATCCTCCAACTCTCACTGGGCTGTTGACTCTGAAGGCTTCCTATGCCTTGACGATTGCATCTACATCCCCGATGCCAACGATCTCTGCCTCTGTGTCCTCCAATATAAACATGATCATCCACTCTCTGGACATTTCGAACAAAACAAGACACTAGAACTCATATGTTGTGAATATACCTGGCCGGGCATCTGGACCTTCATCAAGGAGTACATCATGTTCTGTACAACCTGCGCCTGAGCCAAGGTATCAAAACACAAGCTCTATGGGCTACTCAAGCAACTCCCAATCTCTGTGAAGTCATGGAACTCAATCTCCATGGACTTCATCAAGCAACTACCTCTGTCCTCCAGTCACTTCGCCATCCTCATCATCATGGACAGACTGTCCAAACAATGCATTTTCATCCCAACTAACGACAAGGTAATGTCCTCAGAGCTAGCAAAACTATTCCTCCTCCATGTCTTTTTAAAGCACAAAGTCTCCTCGCACATCACCTCCAATCGAGGCTTGGAGTTCATCTCCCACTTCTTCCACTCTCTAGATAAAGCTCTTGATATCCAACTCCACTTTACCTTCAGTTACCATCTGGAGAGTGACGGCCAAATAGAATGAATGAACCAAACATTGGAGCAGTACCTCTGCATCTACTGCAACTACCAGCAAGATAACTGGTCCAAACTCCTGCCTCTCATGGAGTTTGCATACAACAATGCTCCAAACACCACCACTAGCATGTCTCCATTCTTTGCCAACAAGGGCTATCATCCCAATATCACTGTCTACCCTGAATGAGACCTTACCTCTGCATGAGCCCGAGAGTACTCTGTCAACCTTGACTCCCTCCATGCATTCCTCTGTGAAGAGATCAGTCTAGCCCAGCAATGATATCAAGATCCTGTGAATGCTAAATGAACTCCGGCACTGGACTTCAAAGTTGGTGATCAGGTTTTCATCAAGGCCAAGTACTTCAGTACCACGCATCCCTTCAAGAAACTCTCCAAAAAGAACCTCAAACCTTTTGATATCATCACATAGATAGGTATGCTCTCCTTCACACTCTGTCTCCTAAAGAACATGAAGTCCATACATTTGGTCTTTCATGTCTCCCAATTAGAACCCACACATCCAAACATCATCCCCAACCACATGCAACCTCCTCCACCCCCAGTTGAAGTCGACAGTGAACCAGAGTACAAAATCTCTGAGATCTTGGACTCAAAGACAGACCAACGAAGAAAGAATTGCAAGCTTCTGTATCTGGTCCACTGGTCCAGGTACAAAGGAACTGATAAAGAAACTTCGTGGTTACTCGCAACAGAGCTAGATCATGCCTTGGAGCTCGTCCCGGACTTCCATCTCTGGTACCTGGAGAAGCCTGTGTTATGACATCGTACTTTTCCTTTGACACTTTTTCACTTTTCCTTTATCTAATCTCTTGATCTTATCTTTTATCTTATCTTCATCACATGACTAGGTCAGGTGACAGGTCACATGACTGATCACATGATCAGGCCTAGACCGATAATGTCATGCCTGCAGATTGCCTCATGGGCACAGCCTGTTTAATCTCTGTTTATGAAAGAAGTCTTCTTTTCATTTCCATTGCTTCTTTCCTTCTCTTCCATTCTGATGCCTCATGGCATTAATCTCTGTTACTTCTTTTTCACACCTTATCTATGATGTCACCTGGTCCATGCACATTATACAGTAGTATAAATACAGGGTGTATTGCAACTAATCCCTCTCAGTCTAATCCACTTGGTTATTTGCCTCCTAGAGGTTAAGGCCTAAGGATACTACTCCTCCTCTTACATCATATCTTCTCTCATCACTTTGTGTCTGTGTGGCTTTTGTGGCAAGACCCTGCATGGTGTCTGCATATCCAGTTCAACTTGCGATTGTCAATCAAGAAGTATAGTGTTTCCCTAGGTTGCTCAACAGCCTGGACCTCACCACACTTGACATGAATGAAAATTACATTGTAAGGGGACTACTATGGTATCTCTACATTAAGGATACCTCTGGAGATGTCCTCCGACACCTCCGACCCTTCTCCATTCTCTTCCTTGTTCCCCTTCTCAGTCCCCTTCTCATCCTCCTCGCTGCTCTCGTTCTCGTCATTTGGGTAGACCTCCAAAATCTTAAGGTCCACCAAAGTCTCCACTGCACAGATCAAGTGGTCCAATTTCCCTCTCACTGTGTCCCAGTGATCGTTGATTGCTCTCACCAACAACTCCATGCATTCCTGCAGCTCCAACTTACCCTCCATCTCCTCTGACCAGATCTTCTTCCATGGTTTCTCCACCTCATCTCTGTCGTGTGCCCTCTTCTTCTTCCTCACCTCTGTCTTTGTCTCCCCCAGCCTCTTGCATTAAGCCTTGACATGTTGGCACTCCTCACATGATATAGCTTTTCCAGAACTGAGGGTGCAGTCCAGCCCCCGGTCCTTGCACCTCTGGCACACCAGTGCTGGCTCTGCTTGCCCCTTCCCCTTGCTGGAGCTCTGCACTGCCGTGACTTGCTCCACCTGTGCTCCATCAGTGCCATCCATTCGCAACGAAAAGGGTACTCACTCTTTTCTTGGCTGCTGCCTCAGCCTCTGCTTGACG
>JBBPJS010001251.1:0-11558 GCA_038088835.1 Singerocomus rubriflavus
GAAAGAAATGGAAATAATATACATACGAAATAACATACATCATTGGACTTCTGTTGTCGGTTTACATTTTTTTTTGTTGTTGCTCTGCGGTCCGTTCGGGTCATGACATCATCGAAGGAGCCGATACCCTCGCTAAAAGATCCCGAAGAACAGTCCGGACGACACTCAGCCATGTATTCGCCCTGTCCACCTCGTCGAATGCGCCATCAATGTGTGCGCCGATCTTTCGCAGAATCAACCGGCGCAGCACTTTCGTGTCCTCGTCTTCCTGATCCCGTAATGTCATGGCTAACGAGATAACGGAAGACTGCGCAGAAGAGGAACGCGAAGAGCTCGGACTGTTGCCGTTGCTATCCGGCAACGAAAGATAAAATAAACCGGATGGCGAGACCCTGCAGGTGTCGGCATCGACACGTGGATCCAGCGCCTTCTCAGGCCAAAAAGCAAACGGGTCGTGCACTGATGGATACCGGGAACGGAGATTCTCCACCATAGCTGCCCGAACCTAAAATGGAGTTTAGGATTGGAAAATTTGAACGACGTCCGCTCAACCCACCTTGACTGTCCGTTTGATAATTCGTTCGGCTCGAGAAATACAGTGGTTCGCGGTGGAGATCAGGTGATCAATCTTGAAGGAGCAAATAGCGAATTAGTACCCAAATAGGTAATCTGAAAGAAAGGGCGAGTTACCCCATCCAGGCATTCGTCAATGGCGGACAGGTCACGGCTTGCGGCAGATAAGACCACCTGAGCAGGATGCGTGCTATTTCCGGAGAGCACAAACTCGGAAGCAGAGCAAGTCGATGATGGCCGTGAACTCCACGTCACGATGCCCCCCGTGTCTGTAATGGTGATGGCCGGCTGCTCAGTATCTCCTTTCACCTGCGTTCCAACGGCGCAGTGTGGGTCGTCCAAGTCATAACAAAGCTGAACCCGATGTGATTTGCCCGTTACAATCTTCCTCTTCAGCCATGATTTGAGCTTCGAGGTCCCGCTTTTCTCGATTTTGGAATGGAACTTGTAGCTTTTCAGGAGCGCCTTGAACTTGTGGTCCTTGGAAGACGGCTTCTCCCCGGTCGCATCGGGAGAGAAGAGCTCCCGCTCTATCTCAATGAGATTTGCAAGGTGGACCTTGTAAGTAGACGAGTCCGCACTGAGAATGAAACTATCCAGCCATTCAGGCCATGGCACCGTTCGGACACCAGATGGAGATGTGGTCTCGAGGGTTTGAGACGCGGACTCGGTAATTATGGCAGCGTCAACATATTTCTTCATTTTCTCGTCTTTTGCAAAGGATACGTTCAGCTCCACGGCTGTCGATTGCGAATCTTCAGAGCCTCGCGGGGAATGGTTGTACGCCAATCGAACAAACTGGGGCCAAGCAGGGTCTTGTGTGGACAGATGTTCATCGACCTCTTGCGAAACATGGTTCCACTGGCGGTCGACAGAATTGAGAATCTCGCGCGTACTGCGCAGTTCCTTGACAACATCGTCAATTTGGCCTCGGAAATACGCCAAAACATCGTCGCTCATTTGGGATGTTTCTTGAACGATGGATTCAAGTTTATTGAACTCTGCACGATCGCGGACGAATTGTCCCTCTGCGGAAAGAAACTGGAAGTCATCTAGGAGTTGCTCAGAGATCGAAGAGACATCAAAGTCAGGTGGAAGGTGGCTCGCAGGACCCCGGGACTCGCGAGGTGAGGGAAGCTCGATAGGAGAAGCCCAACTTGTGAGAGATGTGATGGAAGAGAAGGACATGGAGGTACTTGGGCGGATCGTACGGTCGGACAAGGCCGATTGAGGTCGGGTGAACTGTCCTTCGGTCATAAAAGCCACTCGATAATGTGGTTTGGCCACCTCCAATGCAGTGAGTCTACCAAAAACCAACAAGGAACCATGAGATACACCTACGTCCCAGGAAAGAACCATGACAACACTCACCCTCGCGAATTGCGTAGATTCCGGTAAGCTCCGGTTGGGTCGCAATCAAGGAAAGCATACAACACATCGATACATTCGCCATGCTCGGCGGCTACATGAATACAAGTTTCTTCGTTTCTGTCTCGGGCGGTCAAGGGTGCATGGAGATCGCGAATGAGATGGACAGCAAGTCGGTATAAAAGTTGTGCCGAGTTCGGCGCCTCGGTGACGCGTGCCAGTCGAGCGAGGCAGTGAAGTGGTGTATAGTGTTCCCAGGTAGTAAAAAGACAGATGTCAGCGCCAGCGCGGTAGAGTGCGTCGAGGATCTCAATAGACGGATTTGGTACAGAGACACAGTAATGGATGGCACTCCATCCTTCGGGGTCGGGTACATTTACAAGCACAAGGCCATTTTCTAGGGGGGATGGTTCGAATGACTGTGGTGAAAACAACAGGGCATAGATCGATGAAAGGTCGGCGGTGAGTACAGCATTCACAATTGAGTCGGTTATGCGAGAGAGCGCCTCGGGGGAAAATGCTACGGCGGGAGGCGAGAAGGGCGCAGGCGGAGCGGAGGTATACGGAGATAACTGGGCGACATCGATGCAGGAAGGCTCGCATAGTGCTTCCTTGTTTCCGTTCTAACCCAGGTCAAGGTCAGGTCTGCCCGTACATAAGAACCAGCCTCAAAACGTACCTTGTAATCGCACCAGCGATTGCAACGTAATGCACGTTCACATGCCCATAGGGCACTTGGATGAGGCAGTGCGAATTGAATGGAAGAACGATGATTTCGATCTCTCAGGTCAGGCCGGGAACCGTGCGAGAGCTGATGAAGCGGGTTATCAGAACAAGCACGCGTCCGACGCGACGCCCAGCTCACCAATTGTTGGACGACTTCCATTCTGCAATCACGCGCAGCATCTGGGTGGCGACTGAGTTTGCACTGAAACACGAAGCGAACACTAAGCGGACTCACACATCAACGGTGTCGCACCGTCGGTATCCATGCCGTCTACAGAGACAGCGCCTGAGCTACAGTCAAGCAGGAGCTGGACGACGTCGGGCATGTCCAGCCAGGCAGCCATACCAAGTGGAGTCACGTCGTTGATAGAGTCCTGAGGCGCGTTCAGAGTGAAGAGCGAGATGTCAGGGTGGGACACGGCAATGCGGATGACGTGGAGGCGGTCGTGAGACATGAACGACGCGTCGGACGCGTCGACGGTCTCCCACCTGGCGAGGCGACGGGAGGGGTGAGTAGACGGGCCAGCGGCAGGAGAGAGAAAGAGGGAGGTACCTGTCAGCGGTGAGTGCACAAGTGAGGACGGTGCGGCCCGAGGTGTCGGAGGCGTTGATATCCGCGCCGGCTTCGAGGGCGTCTTGGACGGCGGAAGCGTTGCCTTCGGAGGCAGCCTGGAGGAGGGCGAAATTTTCAAAGGAGCGGTGTGGGCGACTCATTGCAGGTCGTCGGTGAGTTCGTGAGGGACGGGAAGGGCGGGAGAAGAGGGAACACTGAGGGAGTAGATATAGTAAATCTAGGTTGGGTGTCGTGACGGGGGTAAGAGAAAGAGAAGAGGGTGCGTGTTTTCAGGGCTGATTTCTGTGGAGACTTTCCATCCGCGCAGGATTTGGATAATGCGGAGAATGAGAGCTCGCTCGGACGTTCGCTCTCGTACACAATCGGTCCCCGCTTGCTGTCGCCTCGAGGCGGCATCACATAAACTTCAACAAAAATTCGACAGACCAAGACAGGCCAAATTTTCAACATGCGTGCCATTCAATGCCGTCGTGGTGCATGCAGACACGGTGTCCTGAGCAAGAACACAAGAGAGAAAAAGCCAGTTGGACGACTGGGCACAGCCGCACCTTCCCCTTGGGTGCTAGTCCAGCCAGCTTTAAGGTTGGTACCCAGGCCAACCTACTTTACTCGGGACGCTTATGTCTGACGGGCTAGTCCAATATGAGAGACGCTACGTATCCGATACCGATCCCAATATCGTAGCCTGAGACGATGCGAGAAACAAAGGGAAATGTACGACATGGTCGGGAGATGATATGATATACGTGGAATACATTAAACATGCTACCAACACCATATACTTGTGAAAGTTTACGCGTCACTGCCTCCAAATGCGACACGGCGGTCTCCAGTCGTCCATCCAGCGTCAGAGTCTTGAAAAAGACGGTGACCTGCTTCACAGAAATGCGTCCCTTGACAGCACGCCCTACGACAGAATGCCGAGATACGTCAGTGCGACGTCGCCTGCCAGCACCGCATTCGCCTACTAACCTTCACCTGTTCAAAGTTGGCAATCGCCCTGGCCAAATCCCACGCGTTGTTCTGCAGACAGTCCACGGCAAACTGCACATTCAATCCTGTTCGTTGGCAGATCTGCGCAATCAGACCGCGCTGGGGCTCTGCCTGCACCAGGAGACAGTCGCGGAGAACGGAAACGGAACATCAGTCGGGTGCAACTAGAGGACACCAGGAACTGGGCTACATACAAAGGAGGATAGGGCATCTTGGAACACCTGGGGTACTGTCGGAGTGGACGTCTGCTGCTGCATCGCTTGTTGGGACTGTAACTGATCTCCCGCTTGCACTTTCATCGGTCCTGGCCTCCACGCCTCGTGACTGGAGTATGCCCGAATACACCATTGATCAGATAATATCATCACGTCCCAACCATTCAATTTCGCTCTGCCAAGCACACAATGCCGAACAAGGAACAACAATCAATTTACTCTCTCAAGGAAATAAAAAAGTCCAAACGAACCGAGAACCAGGCGGAGCGGGGGCAAGTATGAATGCCCTGTCAAATGATCGAACGCCCTGGGAAAGCTCTAAAGGCACAAGGTCAGATACACATGACATCACCATAGTGCGATATTCCGCGCCGCGGACAGGGTCCACTCACTCGGACATATCCGAGACAATACCCTTGATCGCGGGAGCTACGTACCTTCAGTGAACTGTCCATGGAGCGAAATGAATAGCTTAAGGTCTTCGCCTTGTCCAATGGGCCAAGCATCAATACAGAACTTCTCCGGCGAACATGCGATCTCATGTTTCGTTTTCGGAAGGGCAGACATGGCGCGAATGGCAGCTTCGCTTCCCAGATGCAGACTATGGAACGCCTTGTCTGGGCCGCTACTTCCTCCTAGTCGATTCAGATTCCTTGATCCGCCGTCCAACCAGACCGACCAGTCCAGCTTCCGTTGGTTTGGCAGCTGAGAATGCAGTCCCTGTATCCGGGCTCGAGCAGGAATAGTGGTATTGACAGAAAACGAGAACGTCGCCGACGGGTGATACACGTCTAGGAGCGCAGCCCGTTGACCATCGAATAATGGGAAAAACCTGTCACCAACATGCCAAGGACCAGAATCAATTTGAGCAAAAACAGAAGCAAGGCTGCTCACCGTACAAGGAAATTACTAATGATGCTATCTTCAACCCCAGTAATAAATGAGGGTTTCATTTCGCAGGGAAACGAAGTAGCGGTCGGAAGCTTTTCAGTTGCTGACGATGAAGGCCCAGGTGCATCAAATCCAATTGTTGTAATTGCCTCCTGGTCCAATATGACCAGAGAGGGAAACCGACGAGCCATATCACTAATCATGCACTTAAGGAAAGACCGTCTGTTGCTTGTCACTACTACACAGCTCACCTTTTATACTTGTCACCTCTTCCGTGTTTGATCTCAAGCTCCCGCAATGGGTTGCCAATCATGATCAGCTCCCGGAGATGATCCAACTTGCCTCTTCTCCCAGAAATGTAGTCGATATCTCGCCAGACTTTGAGATCATTGTTTTGCAGCGAAAGATTGGCAAGCTTTGGCAAATAATGGGCAAAAGTCGATAATATTTGACCGGAAGCTATCTTGTTGTTGGCCAGGGAGATCGTTTGGACCTGATAATGACCAGTCAATATAGTAAAACCAAAAAAATGATGAAACTCACAGGGGGCTTGAGATTTGAAGCGAGCTTGAAAATTACAGAGGCTTCCCTCGAAGTCGACCCAGGTGCACCGGGGGGCAAGAGCCCATGTTTTGCAAGTTCTGGGTCGTCCAACATGTTCTAACACGTAACGCAACCCCACATTCAGATTCCGGGCGCTAGGTATCACAACACACCAGTGATACTCACCTCGAGGTTCAGAAACTGTGCATCTGCATTCCATCTTCTATTCACGAAATGTCTCCATATGTCAATCGTCTTCATTCCCACTGTGGACGCTCTTCCACCGCCAGTTACTGAAGCCATCGTGACCGCATTCCTGCGAAGCCGTCCCATCACTGGATTCCTCGAGCTCGAAGCGCCACGGATCGAGATACCCTCCGTGGGCACGCCAGCTAACTGTGTCCGGGTGGCGAGCGTAAATACCATCCAGAGTCCATAGCAGAAGCGAGTTCAAGGGGCAGTGGCGAGAACGAGCATATAAAGAGTAAGCACAGTGTTTTCAGATAAAGGTGGGGGAAGACGGAAATTAGGAGATTACGGATGAAGGGAGATGTGAGAGCATAAGATAAGGCAATGGAATGGGGGTAAAACCACCGATGCCAGTTGATAGGTTTGTACACAACAATGTCAAAGGAGCCGGCGAATGGAAGGATGACATGAAGCCATGCAATGATATGATGAATATGCGCAAGGAAACATCAAAAGAGCAAGGTCTTGTATTTACCATGGAAGCCTTGGATGGACCGGCCTGGTGGTCTTTAAAGGCATCAATTGGACGAGGACGGTGGGAACGAGTCTTGGAAACGCCTTTGCGCCCGCCGGGTCTGTCCGCAGAGACGTCCTTCATGCGCTCATCCTTGTCAATGAGTCCGGCACTCCTGAGAGCGTTTGTGGCTAGTGTGCGGCTGCCCGTCGCGGTTGTCGGGCTCGAGAACATGACTCAGGATGCAAATATTATGTTTGAAAGAGTGGAAGCTGTGCGAGTTGGTGATGGTTGCGGTGATGGTGATGGTGTATAAAGACAAGAAGGAAGTGGTTTGAGCGTTGTGGACTATGAGTCGGAGTGGATCAAGCAAGTAGGTCACAGAAAAGCGGCTGTGTCAGCGTGCCTTGTTTTGGCCACAAGTGGCGCAGTGAACACTTTGTTTGGTCCGGAGGATCATGCCAAACATCATACCCCCCCCCTCAGCGGAGGAATGGATACGAAATACATTTCTATTTTATTCGAGTGTGACCAATGTCACACCCAAAAAAATAAACGCTAAATAATGCAATTCGAAAGCAGCAATACAGTCTGGTCTCTAACAGCAAACAGCTTCGGGCGTCTATGACGCCACAGGGGACCTCAAGACAGGTTACAAACTACGTGACAAACCTAATTCTCCCTTCGTCCGTTAGGTTGGTACATATACTGATGAGTCGTGACACCATGCCCATGTGAAGGAGGCTTTGATCCAGATCCAGCTGGTGGATTTGGTCGCCGATAATATGCACCTGTACTCCCAGATCTCTCTTGCGGCTGTTGTGGAGTGGTGGTGGAGATAACGGGTGAGGTCGCCGCTGCAACGGTGGGCATAGGATATGGGAAATTGCGCGATGTTGACGCTTGCTGCTGAGTTTGCGCATGGCGGATGGCAGGAGACGGTTGTGTAGAAGTCGCAGGCGTCGAAGGAGCTGGTGAGGCAGATGGCTGTACAGCACTCGGCGGAGCGGCCTGCGACGGAGGGGCAGGGGGGTGCGTATTCTGCTGCATGGGTGTCGCGGACTGAGGTGGGGGCGGAGCCGAGGTAAGTGTAGGTGTTGGCATCGGATTCTCGGTGCCCAACATTGGGGCGCTAGGTGGTGGGCGGTCATGAGATGCTTGGCTCTCTGTATCACGCCGACGTTTTGTTC
This sequence comes from Singerocomus rubriflavus, assembly GCA_038088835.1. Lineage (NCBI taxonomy): Eukaryota > Fungi > Basidiomycota > Agaricomycetes > Boletales > Boletaceae > Singerocomus > Singerocomus rubriflavus. The sequence goes on from JBBPJS010001251.1 coordinate 7,777, forward strand.
CCCTTGATGATGATTCCTTGAGGCCGAGTGAAGTCGCTTTGATGAGTATTTGGTGCCTTATAAAAAGTCCTCAGCCAGCACATAAAATAGAGGGCGAAACAGTACCTCGTCCGAGAATTGCCCCATTTGTCACACAATGCATCCCATGCTATCTCTCCGTTTGCATTTCGATGTTCCTCTGCCAGCTTTTTCAGCTTTTCGGTTTCTTCATCTGACCAAGCGCCTTGGTTTCCGGCACTTCCTGGCATTGCGCCTGTAGATCCATTTGAACCTGTAGAAGCGCTAGGCCCAGCTTGTGGTGCTGGAACGGAAGGGTAAAAACCACTATATCCACTATAGCCATAGTATGGAGTAGTCGGGTATGCAGGAGTGCTGTATATTCCTGGGACGAATTGTTGTGGCGTCGGATGTTGATGTCCCATGGGAACGATAAACGATTGCGGATTTGATATTACAGAGGCCGCTGACTGCGCGGTTGACGGGAGTTTTCCATTCGTCGAGGGTGGTGGAGTTGATTGCGGCTGTGGTTGGGATGGCTGAGGTGCCAGAGGGGTATATCCCGGTATAAATGGGTACGGTAGAGGGGGAGGGTGTGCAGTTAATCGAGCCGGCGAGGCAAGCTGCATACAAGCATATCATTTGAAGTGCACGTCACCATAGTGAAGGGAGTAGTTACGAGAGTATCACAGATTCGCTTGGCCTCGCCAAGCATAGTCAGGGGGTCAACTTTGACGCTTGGTCCCGTCTGATAGCACTGGGCAATCACCAGTGAAGGTGTAGCTTTCTGCACGTAAATGAAATATCAGCATCGACCCAAAGCAAAACTCACTCAGGCCTGGTTGAACTCACGATGAGCTCTTCAGCAGCACCATAAAACTCAGCACACAGATTCAGAACACGCCACTGAAATTCATAATATTGTTGGTTGTGCGGATGCACTTCTCCTGGTGCCGGAGGAGCAGAGTATTGGTAAAATCCATGTGTGGTGGTAGGGTGTTTTCCAGCTGCGGTACCTGCGGCTGATACATCTCTTTCGGCACCGGATCCGCGGATACGCCTGTTCTTCGAACCTCGTGGACGACCGGGACGTCGTTTACGTTCGCCATCTTCGTGTATTGACGGACCGGATGATTGTGGTAGGATGGAGGGTGATGGCTCGGCACGCTGCTTCCCCACTCCGCCTGTACTAGGTACTGGCTGGATAGAACGGTTTGATCTGCGAGGTCAGTAAAGGGGTCACGATAAATAGTCAGCATTCATCCATATACATATAAATGCAGAAGTAATACACGCACTCGTTACCATCATCATCTTCCCTTTCAAGTTGCTCCTCCACAGTGCCCTCGTCTTCACCTTCTTCCTCTTCCTCATATTGAGGTTGGACTATCGGGGGATTGAGTGCGTGTGAGAGCGGTTGGTAATGTTGAGGGTTGTCCATGAAGGGTGGGCACAGAACTAGATCGGCCCCGTCTGACCAGATCTGCTCAGGAGCTAGATTTTAGGATTTCGCCGGATGAAATCAAATTTTTCGGGGTGGGTGTTTGTGTTTTTGTTGGGGTTTACCTAGGCCATAATGCAACGTCGGAAAATAAATATTGGCCCTCCGAAACAGATTATGTAATCACATCATACAAGTATCATGTAGCAACCATCCAAACTAGCCCTACATAATACACTATGGTGGGGGTTGGAGACCTCTGGTCTGAACAACAAGGAATTTATGCACTGCTCACAATGTGTAGGGTGTGGGACTTGATGAACCACTTGGATTCTTTGGTTGAGTCAAAAGAATTGAATTTTCTAGCACATTTGTGAAAAAGAAATCTCAATATAGTTGCAGCATAATTATATAGTGCATTTAATTATTGAGCATTAGCAAATGTTGCCACACTTTCACACACTTCATTACTTAGCCCTAGTAGAAAAGCACTCAAGTTTTTCAAAGTGCTAAAAACTTGATTATTTTATTACTTAGTTATATCACTTGTTAGCTTCAATACATTCCAAGTATTAAAATATTTGATAATGGAAGGGTAAATGTTCTATTCACTGAATGCATAAGTATAGTAACTTCAAAAACCATTCCAATATCTAACTCTAATATAGTGTGTAAAGTGCTTTGTAGTCATCTGTGGGAATTTTACTACATTTATGTGAGACTAAATATAATATAGACTCTTGGCTACAAAAAGACTCTTGGGTCATGTGATTTAATTCAGAGGTTTCCAAAATATGTTTATTAAAAAATAATGACTATATTGAAATAGTTTTTTTACTTTTGATTATTAGAGTATAATTAGTATTTGATATAGTCACCCTTTGCTTTCAGCACTGCCTGAACCCTTTTAGACATGCTTTCAATCAATTTTTTATATTCTTTAGCTGATATCTTCTTCCATTTTATCTGAATTCTATTTTACAACTTTTTTATATTTTTAGTAGAAATTTTATACATTGCAAGTCTTTTTTTGAGACACCATCAAAAATGTTTGATAGAGTTGAGGTCAGAAGACTATGCAGGCCATATTATGGTTTTAAAATTCTAATCTTTTAGCCACTTTTTAATCTTTTGTAGATATGCTTGAAATTATTGTTTTGTTAAAAAATGATATTAAAAGGATTGAGATTATAATACTGTGTGGATTGTAGCAATTCATCCTTCAAAATTTGAAGGTAAAGATTCTTATTCATCTTACCATCTATAATAACTTCAAAAACTGGCTTCTATTTGGTATATAAAAATACTATAGTTACATGAAAGAATTATACTTTGTTTTGATGAGATGAATTATAGTAAGAACCCTTGGCTACAATATTGCTCTATATGTCACATGATTTTAATCACATACTGCTAAAATACAGTGAGTGAAAAAACTATTGCAATGTTTGACCTCAATTCAATACATAAAGCATATTGCAATTAAATTGTGCTTAGTATTGGTAAGATGAATTAATGTACATATTCTTGGCTACAACATTGCCCCCTATGTCATGTCATTCCACTCAGGGCCTGCTGAGATATAGCCATTATAAAACAGTAACCTCATTGTAATGGTTTATTCACTTTTGGTATTTAAGTATTATTAGTATTTGATATGGCCTTTTTTTGATCTAAGCACTGCCTAAATCCTTCTGGGCATCCTTTCAATCAACTTCTGACACTTCTTAGTTGGTATTTTTTCCCACTCTACTTGAATCCTCTTTCATAACTCCACTATCCCATTAGAAGGATTCTTATACTCTTTAAGCCTTCTTTTAATATATCCCCATAGGTGTTCAATAGGGTTAATATCAGGAGACTGGGCAAGCCATATCATAGTCTTGAATTCCTGTTCATCTAGCCATTCCTTGACCTTTTTGCATGTATGTTTGAGGTCATTGTCTTGCTGAAAGATAATATTAGAAGGATTGAGATCATAGTATTGCATGGAGTTCTACAGCTTATCCTTCAAAAATTTGAAGGTAGAGATCTCCATTTATTCTACCATCAATCTTAGCAGCATAGCCAACTCCTTGCCAAGTTATACAGCCCCACATTATGACAGAACCCCCTTCAAACTTCATAGTTTCCTTTACTAGCCTGTTACTAAGGCCCTCACCTGGCTTTTTTCATGCCCATTTGTGACCATTTGATCCTAGGTGATTGATTTTGGTCTTATCTGACCAAATGACATGCTGTTGTAACATCATATATTTTCTTTACACTTTTCTTTCTTTTTCTTATCTTATCTTTTAGCTCTTCATCTATCTTATCTTCATCACATGACCAGGCCTAGATCAAT
>JBBPJS010001252.1:0-11557 GCA_038088835.1 Singerocomus rubriflavus
CATATCAGCCACTGGTGGAGGCAGTGGAGCGACCTTCATTGCGAACGGTACGAACCTGACATTGAATGCTTCGAGTGCACCTGCGCCTGTCAACCTGACTGCTGCAAATACGACCTCGACGACGAGTGGCGCTATCGGTGGCTTCTCTCGAGCTGATATGCTGATGTCGGCAGTGGGTGCTGTAATTGCCGGTGCTCTATTGTTGTAGAGTATGACCTTGGGTCTGTGATGAACCAACGAAATAATGTAATGCTTGTTAAAGTGGGTGGTTCTGCTGAGACCACCTCGAGACTTGTAGAGGCTGTTGTTAGCTATCAAGTTGTGCCAGCAGCCCACGCGTAGGGGTGGTGGTCGGACTCGACTCGGCAATTGGGGTCATTACCAAGTTTGTTTGAATGGATGTTGAAAATACCAAGTAGGTCACCATGTATCTAGTAGGGCCTACGCTTCCAGACACGATCCAAGTTAGCCAAGTTCCATAAAGTGTTGTGCAGCTCATGGCAAGAAGCAGCATCGAATGGCCACCTTCAATCTTGGATCAACTGACCCAACGCGGACGGACACTAGACTTGTAGAACAACAAGAGATGTAGCATCGACGATGTTTTTCGCCGCCGTGCTCCCTCTGCAACGTGCTCCCGTTAGGAATCGTAAAGCCAAGGCTCAGCTAGGCTGATGGTTGCCAGCTTGTGGTGCCACTTTACCTCACCTCATGGCGTAAAGGCAGCACTTATGGTTGATTTGGATAATAATCTCCGCATGTTCTCCGGCGTCAGGGCGCACACGAGTGCCTTCTGTGCTGCGGATTCTTCTAGTTCCACTGCGAGCGGCCCCTTGAACTACATCCAACATGATCATCAAGCACTCGGTTCTTCTGGCAGCAGCTGTACGGTTTGTTTCAGCGTCAGTTGCATCAACTTTTACTGCTCCTGCTGCAGCGTAAGCTCAATTGCCCAATGCCCTCCATTATGACAGTTCTGACACCAAAATCCTACAGACCGACCGATACATCTCCTTTCTACGTTGGCGCTTCAAATGGCACACTCACCAACACCCCCAATGTGCCTGGCACGGTGTTCGACCGCTTCATTCAGATCTGGCTTGAGAACACCGACTATGCCCAAGCTATCTCAAACTCGGTTTTCCAGAACCTGGCTACCCAGGGAATCATTCTTAGTAGCTATTATGGTGTGACTCACCCGAGTGAGCCCAACTACATCTCATCCGTCGGAGGCTCATTCTTTGGACTCGCAAGTGATGCGCTCACCCAAATTCCCAGCAACATCTCGACCATTATCGACCTCCTGGAGGCGCAGAACATCAGCTGGTCGACCTACCAGGAAAATATGCCCACGGATGGATACACAGGCTACAACTTCACTAACTCTGATAACTATACGTATTACGCGCGCAAGCACAACCCGTTGGTTATCTTTGACTCGATCAGTCAGAACACCACACGTGCTGCGCGTATTCGGAATTTCAACGACTTTGCCGTGGATGTAGGTATCTTTCAGTCGTTTTGGTGAATAGTTTTGCTCAGCGTATATGCGTGATACAGGTTGGCAACGACTCGCTTTCTCAGTGGATCTTTGTTACGCCCAACCTTCGAAAGTAGGTCGCTGTGTTAATTGCCAGTGCCTCATGCTAACTTCTTGGTCACAGTGATGCACATGATACCACTCTCGCGTATGCTGCTTCCTGGCTGGAATACTGGCTAGTGCCCCTACTTCAAAATCCCAATTTCAATACCCCGAGAACATTGATCTTGTTGACGTTTGATGAGTGCGTTCATAAATTCAAGCAATGGACGTTCTGCTCATGCTCTTCCTGTAGAAACGAAACCTATACCATCAACAACCAGGTGTTCAGCCTTCTGCTTGGTGGTGTCATCCCATCGAGTCTCTGGAACACAACCGACGATACGTTTTATACACACTACTCGATGTAAGGCGTGCTGTTCATCTCGGTGAGGACCATCAGCTCAAACAACTTGACTAGCCTCTCTACCGTCCAACGTAATTGGGGCCTTGGTAACCTTGGCCGCCAAGACACCAACAAGACCGTCTCTAGTGCGCAGTTTCTTTCTGCCATCTCACTTTGGGTTTGACCTCCATTGTGCCTGTCAGATGTTTTTGCTTTGGTTGCCAATGGTACCTCGTACCAGAACAACAATCTCACGACGAAGAGCCTTCCACTCCTGAACCTTACAGGCACTTATGCTGGTCCTTTGAATCCTAATGCCTTCGTTCCATACCTCGCTCCCAACATCAACATTACTGGTGCCGGGGGTGGACCGACCTTTGTTGCACCACAGGTCAATACGTCGTTGAATACGTCCACTGCACCTGCTCCGGTCAACCTAACGACATCATCGAGTATGGCCCAAGCGAGCGTCAGAGCTGGCATGCAGGGTGTCCTTGGCGCGGCAATTGTTGTTCTCATCACTGGTTTATTGCTTTAATTCCCATAACGCTCTCTGTTCGATAGGTGAATGTTTGTCTGGACTTGGTTGGGTTTTTCTTGTGGACATGGTACAGTGATGAAGTTGGTGTTGAGACGTGTAGGATTGAGATGGAATGCCTCGTCAGTGTACAGAATCAACTCCTGCTACTTCTTGTCGTTGCAACTCGGTGAACCTCGAGTGCTCAAGCCTGCAACGGCCGACTCGGAGGATGGTTATTTGTCTTTTTGTGGTGGTTGCCACTGCCAGTCGAGCGACTTGAATACTGACGTCGTGTGTGCGATGTTGATGTGGTTTCGCTGTGCATTCGTAGATCAGTCGTTGGTGATAAGGCTACGGAAAAGGGCATACCCTTGTTACGTGATCACCCGACTTCGTGCTTCCTCGCCTTGTTACGTACGCTCTTTCGAGGCGCTGAGCTCGTGCAACTTGGACACGGTTTGCATCGAACAGATAAGCGTATTCAGTTCCATTGCGGAACAGTCGTTGCCCACTGTGGGTTTTGTTCGTCATTCTCCGATACGGGTGTGCTGACAAGGTCAAGCCGTCGCCATTGCTGTTCGTGATCGCTTGATTTTCGAGCTCGTGACTAGCTAATCCAATATTGAAGTAGCGCGTACGGAACTAGTCCCACCAAGTCGTTTCCCAGTATTGTGAGAAATGCCTGGTTCGTCATACATGCGGGCATCATCGATTCACGTTAGGTATACCAAGTGATGTCATCGAGTGGTGGTGTCTCGTACCGACATTAGTATTGGGCAAGTACGGGCAACGATTGGAACGTTTCTATGCAGGCGGTGACCGGTGATGTACGACGTATTACCATGGCTGATGAGTCATAATGATCCCACTCATTGTCAGCGATGGGTCTATCTGTGGTGTGTGCGTCATTGAATCGCACACACTAGTTTCCGGCGGAAAAGTTTGTAGTCACTGCCATCGGCATTTGATCTTGCTAAGCGGTTCACAGGAGAACGGGATGGTTGCCGTTTCGAGGGTATGCCTATGACTCTTCAGTTTGGGTAGTCCCTTGATTTCTCGCAGTCCTGTGAGTAAATTCGCTCGTGCGATTGCTCGGTAGGGTCTGGGAGGGGTAGGTCGCGAATGATTGGTATTCTTCTTCCGTATGGTCTAATTCTCTACCCTGAACCGCTAGACCCTCCAGACGCCATGTCGTTGATAGGCCTGTGCTCTTGGCTTGATGTCTCGGTTCACACGCCACGGATTTTTCCAAGCGTGGCCCGCATGAGTATATTCTTGTGATGTTGAGCTAGTTCTTCTATCGCGAGGTTCAAACGAGCACGGACGAGGTGCGTGAACCTGTCCTGTTCGCGAGCTGGCCTGAGTACCGCCTTGAAGAGAGGATATCTGTCATCTCGATGACGTGCTGCGCCCATATGGACCCGATTCTTTTGCCAAGCCCATGGATGCTTCGTGCCTGATGTACTGATTGATTAACTGATTATGCTTGCTAGACCGAACGCGAAAAGGTGGGAATACAAGGGAGGCGTGTACGCCGTCAGAAACGGCCGACGACCCGTCAGAGCTTAGCTCTCTGACGAAGGAGGGGGGTGGGGCCACGAAGCGGTGGCTGTGCAAATTTATGCTTGACAGTCGACTGATTTTTGGGGGCCAATCAGCACGCAGGAAAGGTCCAGTATAAGTTTCGTCTGTCGCCTGTCGTGGCGACGAACCCTCATCATGGCTGCTCCTCCCCGCTATTATTCGCCTTCCTTTGCCACTTCTCCTCTCACAAACTCCACCATCCCCTCTTTGTTCGTCCCTGCGTCCAACCAGGTCACTTGGTTTTATACCGCCTTGGCTATCGTCGCAACCCTCCTTGTACTCGAGCAGTCGGTGTACAGGTACAAGAAAAAGCATCTACCTGGCGCAACATGGACCATCCCTCTTATCGGAAAGTTTGCCGATTCTATGCGGCCCACTATGGAGGGCTACATGGCTCAGTGGAACTCTGGCGCCCTGAGCGTCGTGAGTGTCTTTAATATGCGAGTCCCATCCTTGCGTTCGTGCCGCATGATGGTTTACATGACCTCGGCATCCAGATTTATTGTCATGGCCTCGTCAAACGAGTATTCACGCAAGATACTCAATTCCCCAAACCATGCCGAACCTTGTCTCGTTCACTCCGCAAAGACCATCCTCATGCCCGATAATTGGTTTGTGCACGTCGTCGGCCTGCGCGAGAACACATGATATAACGTTTGTTCCCAGGGTTTTCCTTACCGGCAAAACCCACGTGGACTACCGGAAGGTCCTGAACACGCTTTTTACTCGCAAGGCCCTTAGGTATGCCTCTCCCGGACCGACCTTCCGCTTCCACTCTCTCATCATTCCCAAGCATTTACGTCTCCATCCAAGATACCATTGCCCGTCAACATTTGGACCAATGGCTCACAGACGCTGCCAACGAGCCCTCACCCAAGTCCATCATGATGACTGCACGCGAACTCAATATGTACACATCGCTCCGTGTCTTTTGTGGCCATCATATTCCTCAGCACGGCGCTGCCGAGATCAGTCAAAAGTATTGGGACATCACCCGTGCTCTTGAGCTCGTCAACTTCCCCTTTGCTTTTCCTGGAACAAAGGTTTACAGGGCCATTCAAGCTCGCAAAGTCGCGTTCAGATGGTTGGAGATGGCCGCCGCAAAATCCAAGATCGCCATTGCAAAAGGTGCCGAGCCAGAGTGCATGCTTGAACAGTGGGTCAAGGAAATGCAGGCCCCTGGTTACAAGGGTCGCAAAGACTTTACTGACCGCGAGATGGCCATGGTCATATTTTCCTTCTTGTTTGCCTCTCAAGATGCTATGAGCAGCGGCTTAATCTACGGTTTCCAGCATCTTGCAGACCACCCAGAGATCTTGGCAAAGATTCGCGAAGAACAATATCGCATTCGGGGCGGTGATGTACACAAGCCCATGACCTTGGAAATGTTGGACGAGATGCCCTACCTGAAAGCATTTGTCAAGGAAAGCATGCGTGTCAAGCCTCCTGTCACTATGGTAATCTCGTCTGCTACGTTTTCGTGGACATGTTTCCGATGATTTTGTCAAGGTTCCCTATAGGACTACGAAGCCATTCCCTATCAGTTCTGATTACACGGTTCCCGTCAGCAGTATGGTCATCCCGTCTCTTTACATCTCTTTGCACGATCCCGAAGTGTACCCAGACCATGAGCGCCTGGTTCCCGAAAGGTGGCTCGACGCCAATAACCCTGCCAATACCACACCTCAGAACTACCTCGTCTTTGGTAGTGGCCCGCACAGATGTATCGGGGTCGAGTACGCACAAATGAACATTGCACTTGTCCTTGCCACCGCCAGTGTGCTTGCCAACTGGGAGCACCATGTGACACCTGAGAGTGACAAAGTGCAGTACGTCTTGTGCCCAGCGTGGTAATCCCCATGTGCTCATAAACGTGTATGCTTAGGATCATTGCAACAATTTTCCCCAAGGACGGATGCCTACTTAGATTCACGCCCCGTCCAAAACCGTAGGGTGTCGCGCGTCTTATAATTATGTTGCCTTGGCCTTTCAAACCTTTTAATTACGTATTCCATTAATCTGTAGTAGGTGACGGTCGGGGACCCGCATAAAGCGCAGGTCGTACTGCAATCACAAGGATATCGTTTTTTCGGGATTCAGTTTGTAGTATCATCAATATTACACAATGAGACACTTCGGCTACTATGTAAAAGCCATCCAGTGCGAAAATTTGTGATGATGACCAACTGATTAGAATTTGTCAGTGATCACGACAGCGCTCATCAGGATGTGCGCGGAAATGAAACATGTCGAAATAAAAGTGAGGTACAACCCGTTCCGCGTCCGGTTGTTCACAGAAAAGCAGGAAGAGGAACTAGTACAGCATCCATGTCCTTGTGCACATTCCAATTGGCGAACATCTCGTGTGTGCGTCATTCTGGGACTTCGAACAGCTGACACTTGCGAAAGTGTGCCGAGACCGCCTGGTTGATTTCATGGCCGAGTGCAGATCGAACGATCATGCCACCACAGACGTAGCAAAAGTGGGTGTTGCACCCAGGAGAGATGCACTACCAGAAACAAGAGGATACCAACGAGTCAATCCCAGAGGACAAGGTATAGGACACAAGAGCAATGAGCGAACACATACCGACATGTGATTACATCCAGTTTCCTTCTGAATCGGTGTCTTACAGTCTGCATGTTGGTCGCATGCGTATTACATTAAAAGGGGGGTGGCTGATCACGCACTCGGACAATGTTTCCACCCCTTTTCTTTCATCAGGTGATCCAGTTCAGACGATCCATCGCACGAGTGTTTCGGCCCGTCGACGATGATCGCCTGCTCGCACTTCTTGCACCATACATGATGACAGTCAGTTTGAGGGCACACGATATTGATCGCTTCCGAGAAGTCTTCGCGATCCACAAATGCAGGGCGCCCGCAGCTGGTGCAATTATGTGATCCCTCCCACTAGAGTAGAAAGGCAGAAAGGGACGGAGAGGCAGCATACCTGCGACAATGAATTTGAATGGTGAATTCAGCCAACTCCATCTCGGTCAAGATCTGGGATTGTTCTTCATTGATGCCGAGTTGTTCGATTAGGAACCTAGAAATCACTGTAAAGCAAGCAAAATATCGACGCTGACAACGAGAGAACGACAAGTGTGATACGCACCACAGGGCTCTTTGCAATCCTTGATGATGGTGCACATGGGACAGAATATCGGGTACCGATGCTCTTGGATCTTCGAGGCAACAAAGTCTCTCAAACAAGACCTACACATCGTGTGTACGCAACCATCTACTCTGGCGACGTAATCTTCAGGCAGGTCGTCTATGCATATGCTGCATTGAAAGGTAGGCTGTACGTGTCGTGCAGCGAGTTCGGCGTGCTCCCGACGGAGCCGTTGATCTTCATAATCAAATTTATTCTGGAGTTCGCGAGCGACAAACGTGGACTGGATCCAGGAATCGTCTGAATCTGTGGTAGAATCGTAATCGAAGCCAAGTTCGTCATAAGCCGGTGATGGCCTGGAAGGAATTGGGGGTGGGTTGTTGGCAAAGATACTTTTCGCCCCAGCAACGTCAGGGAGTATTGACAGACGCGCAGGGTCAAGACGTTTGGCAGGGGTCGTGTATGGAGCACTAATATGGCGGCTACCCGTGCTAGATTGTTGCATACCACTAGCACTCGTGCCAGACATCCAAGAAGGACCAGCGATAGCGTGGCTAATCAGGCCAAAGGAACGACCCAAGACTCGGCTTGCAAGCGATGTCGGAGAAGAGAAGGCCTGTCTCGTTTTCGCCTGTTCTTGTAGTATAGAGGCCCGGAGGCGACTTACCTCCGACTCGAGCTGCATGTTGTCAGAGACGAGTTCGTCATTTCCGCGTTTGAGCTCTGAGATCCGCGCGCGAAGGGCGAGTACAGACAAGTTGGATTGGACGAGAGCTTCCTCGTGATCATTGCGCCGACGCTTGGCGACATACACGTGTGCCGAGCAATTCGTGAGGAGCTGAGCTTGCCATTCGAAATCGGACGAGTCGAAAATGCTCTCGTCCATAGCAAAGATATCACTCAGAGTGCGAGCCGTGTTTTCTATGGAAGTGCTAAACGACAAGCCGGCCCCGAGAGGATGCGAGGGACGAGGGTGTGAGTCGAAGATGACAAAGAGTAGGTTGTCGGTGGTGCTTGAATGCTGACCGGCGTTCAAATCGACAAATTTGAAACAGGCGATAATTTCAGGTGGACGTGTGATGATCATCACTGCCGATGTATCAATAGCTTTCATGGTCCTGGGGGGGGAGAAACGCACGCTCACTTAGTCTCAACCGAGGTCCACAGATATCGCACGTACTCGAGGATGTGTCGAAAGTGTGTTAGCCGCGGACGACCATACTCGGTAGACACGAGTTTGAGAGATCTACTAAAGATCGGGAGTCTGTGGATCTCATCGACCTCTAAATGCATGTTTCTGGACCATCCTGCGCAAATGGCTACGATTTGCTGGAGGCCAGGTTCAGCGTGGCAGGCAATAGCTTGACGGCTCAGCAACCATCCGACCTGTACACTCACCTCGATGACCTCCCTCGTGCTCAACTCGTTCAAGATATTCGAGAGGTTCCTCTTGCTTTGCTCGATCCGAAACCCGACTCTGGCAAAGTTGAACGCGGCAAGGCCACATGCAGAGACACCTTGCGCCGTGAATTGACTGGTACCTGGGAAAGAGACGTCGTGGTCCTTTCCTAGCATCAAGACTTGTGTGGACACCAAGTGCGCATCACGCTGGGCTTGGCCTTCTGGTTGAAACTTTTTCTGCATCGAAAGTTGAGACATGATGTACAGCGGTCAGGTGGTGGCAAGAGTCGTGAAAGTAGCTTTCACTGGAACGCTCAAGGGGGTGATCAATGATAATCGATCGTCAATATTTGATCCTAGGTAATTCACGCTTGTGGATGAAGATAGGCACACAGATGCGGTTCAAGAGACTGTAACAGTGCAGCGACAGACGCTGTGATGAGTGGTAGGAGCGAACGTGTAACTAGCATGCTGTAGAACATGCAGCCCCTATGTCCCGGTCATGCTGGGAAGTCAAGGCTAAGCTACTTTTTCACAGCCCTCGATGCTCTGCCCAAGTTGCTGCATCAATGGAACTGGGAAAGGGCATAGTGGGCAACAAAAGTCGGCATCACAGTTATTCGACCGCACCCTTTCATACTACACAGCATCAGATCCTATCCAACTCGAACTCGAGGACATACATGCATATAATCATAGACAACGTACATGGTCGGCTACAATCTTACAGCAACGGCAAGATGTGTGCAGGTCAGAGTGACACGAACATCCCTGAGAGATTCTGAATATCGCACACGCCTTGCCACTCGGATTTGGCACGATCTATGCACAGAAAAATATTCAAAGCAAACACCCATGTCATTAAGCACGTCTCCCCATATAAAGGTAAACCCGGAAGAAACTGGTACTCACGGACGGAATGCGATATCATAAATTGAAAGCATGGAAAGCATATAAAGGAAAGGAACAAAAAGAGAAGAGGACTACACAACGCCCAAGACGACAGTCGCTCTCAAGCTGAGCTCCCTGGGTGCAGGAACGGGTGACTTGACCGGTTGACCGTCTGCTCCAACCTTGTCCATATCTTCCGATCGTAAGGAGCTCGATTTCCAGCCCCAACTCTGGCTGACGTTGAACACGTCAGGAACGCTCGTAAACCGCGTGATGGAAGACCCTGTTGTGCTAGTGCAGGAGACGGAGAAGTAGGCAGAGATGGACGGGCGTGAATCTCTGTAGGGCTGCGTCGGGGCGATCGCAGGCGCTGTCGCCGGGACAGCGTTCCCTGCCGATGGGTAATTTATGGGAGAACTCGACGGGGTCGATGGGGAAGAATTGGGGGTCGCACTCCGGATGGGATGGATCGAAGGGGAGTGATGAATGGTGGGCGACGAAACAGAAGAGAGGATCTGCAGTGGAAACGAGGGTATCCTGTTGTGACTGCGCTCGCTTCGAATGCTTGCATGTGCTGGCGCAGAAGGCGCAGGGATGGGATCAACGTTTGACTGGCGGTGCAAGTAGATGCCCAATTGGATTCCCTTCCTACGCACAACTTGGACGTATACGTTGAACAAGCTCCCTGCATACCAGATTGTGTGTGAATGTAGCCGGGACTTTTCCTTGAGCGAATCGATATCCCAAAACTCAACTGCAAATCGACAAGGAGGATATGGTGACCAGCGAGCTTTCCCTGTGGCGTCGCTTGCGACACATTCGGAGGCGGTCTTTCGTTCCGCTTTGAGACCAAAAAAGTTTGATTCAGATGTCGCGACGCACGATGGAGATCTACGGTCTGTCGGAGTAGCGTGCGGATCAAATAACTGATCCATGGACGCGCCTTCGATCCCGTTATTGTCGCCTATGCGTCGTGACGAGTCTTGAGCCACTGGATAATAAACTCTGTCCTTCTCGTTTACGGTGGACTGCTGTTGAGACGAGTCTGAAAGTCGTGAAAGAATTTCGGCGGTGGTAAGGCAGAGCCCCACTTCTCTGTCGCGTCCTGGTGATGGACTAGATGTAGGCGAGGGATTGCCTCTGGGTACCGTGGTAATATGACAACGAAGCAGGGATTGTGTCCAGTGAGCATCCTGCAGAATGGATATGGGCACGAACGGTCGACCAGTAGTTGGAGAAATGTCGTGCGAGATTGCAATAATGTCATCGACGAGCTGACAGAACGTATCAGCAAAGTATGCAGGACATATGAAGAATTGTGATACCATATTAGTGTAGTAAATGCCATGACGGAACATGACCTCCCAGTCTTTCTCTTCGTCGTCGTCGATTCCTTGCCCTCTTCGTAGTTCAACGATGGTGCGCGCCAAGTCATATCGCTCACGTTCTCCCTTGACAAACAAGGCATCAGACGAAATGAGTTCTCGTATCCAGGAGGAAGTTAGTCCGCCTCTGGACCATATGAGGGGGACACGATGGGGTGTCAAAGGGGAGGACTCGTCTGTGGATGGTCGAGATGGCAACGTATCTGCGCGGCGGCGGGAAGCTGGGGGTTGTGTTGGGATTGGCGCCAGTGGCAAGTCTCTCGCACGGGAAGCTTTCTCCTCGTGTACGAGCATGTCTGGACCCCATCTTGCGAGCCAACATGCGGCGGCTTCTCCTATCTTGTCCGACACGGCGCCGTAATTGAATGAGGGAGAGAATCTGGGATGCTCTTTGGATTCAGATTCAGAATCAGATTCTGCAGGATCTTCCTTTTGTACGTCAAGATCGTGCAGTTTGTCAGCCAGGACATCGTGAGATTCTGAGGGTGAGGGTGAAGAGGGATCGAGGATCTCTGCGATATGTTCCAAACCAACGGCAGCATCGGTGTTGTATTCTGTAGAAGGATAGAGGGCAGAGCCAGTCGCGAATTGGAGATAAGGGACGACGGTATAGGGGCCGACGGTATTGAGGATGTAGGTGAGGGCCTGGGAGGCGAGCGAGGGGATGGAGAGGTAGACGGAGGCTGCAAGGAGGGAGAGGAGGAAGGGGGGCATGGCGGGTTCATGGGCACG
>JBBPJS010001253.1:0-11556 GCA_038088835.1 Singerocomus rubriflavus
GTAGGCAGGGTAGGACGCGAGGAAACAAGTGGATTAGGCTGGGGGAACAGCCTGTACTCATAACCCCTTATATACATTACAGGAAAGGTGCACAGACCAAGCTGTGACCTAGGTCTAGGGTATATGCTATTAGTGCTATTGGCTATACTATATGAAAGGATAGAGTCCATGAGGGAAACATTAGGCACTTCATATATCAGAATGGAAGAGCGGATATAAAGATGCAGGGACTAGGGTAAAGGGAATGATCGATCACAAGATGTGACTGATCGGAAGAGGGATCATGGCAGAGATCCATCTAGGATCTTGCAGGGTCATGATCAAGATGCAATCTCGATGTGTGATCATACTGATCGGAGGGAATGATGGAGATGAAGGAAAAGGGATCGAGATCGGAATGGAAGATGTGATCGGTGATTCGTGAAGAGTGTGAAGAGAGATAAGAGATGTGATCAATGTGAAGGTGTGAAGGTGTGATGATGTGAAGGGAACAAGGGAAGTCACGTGATTAGGGAAAGTCATGAATAGTACTCGTGCATGCAAGCAAGCAGTCATTGTACTGTCATATCGTGTAAGTTCATACACAAATTCGTAACAGTTAGTTTGGAGTTGCTCAGAGTTAGGGGCTTTTAACACTTCCACTTAAGCATAGGCAAAGTTTCATGGCTCTGATGAATTTTCAGTGTTGTTCCCTAATCAGTGGTTTTGTCATGATGTTTGCTGTCATATCTCCAGTTGGAACATAGCAGACAAT
The DNA here is from genome assembly GCA_038088835.1 of Singerocomus rubriflavus. Taxonomy (NCBI): domain Eukaryota; kingdom Fungi; phylum Basidiomycota; class Agaricomycetes; order Boletales; family Boletaceae; genus Singerocomus; species Singerocomus rubriflavus. The sequence goes on from JBBPJS010001253.1 coordinate 755, forward strand.
TGCCTCTCTCTTTCCTATCAAGTCATTCTGGATAAAGTGATACTTTCACTGAATATGTTTCATTTGTGCTTAAAACTGTGGGTCTTGAGAAAGAATGATTACAGCTTGGTTGTCATAGTGGAGAATTGTGGGTCCTTTTGAGGAATGTCCTATTTTCTCAAAAAAAGTTCAGAGCCAGGCAAGATGTTGGCCTACAGCACTAAGTTCAATGTACTCTGATTCTGTGGTGGAAAGAGCAACCATGCTTTGTTGTTTGCTGAACCAAGAAATGGCTCTTTGATTGTTTAGAAAAATATAACCTAAAATGAATTGAGAGTTATCTGGGTTTTGGAACCACCCTGCATTAGAATATCCATGAAAATCCATATCCATTCCTGTATTGTTCCCATTATATCAGAGCTCCATATCTGGAGTTGCCCAGACATATCAGAGCACATGCTTGGCTGCTTCCCAGTGGCATTTTTTTTGGTGCAGAGCTAAATTGACTAAGTGTTCCAACTGCAAATGCTAGGTCTGGGCATGTTTCTAACATCAAGTACATTAGGGAGTCAATGACAGTGAGGTATGAGATAGTTTTTCCATTTATTTTCATTTCTGAAATAACTGTGTCATCTTTGAGGTCTGTTCTGGATAGTATGGTGTTGTGTACCATCAGAGTTTGTACTGGAGATGCATTCGACATACCAGTGCATGCTAGGATATTTTGTGCATATTGGAATTGCACCAAGAAGATAGTTCAGAGTTTTCTGTCCCTTCAAACTTCAATTCCTAAAATGAAGTGAGCTTCTCCTAGATCCTTCATTTTGAAAGCAGAGGATAGCATCTCCTTTATGGTGTTCATATAACTCCTGGTGCTTGCTACAAGGAGTAGATCATCAATATAAATTACCAAGAAACAGATCTGTCTGGACTTTTGGATAATATGGAGGCATGTTTCTACATCTAGGCATATGAAACCTAATTCCCCTAGTTTCTTGTCAAGAGTTTTGTTTCATGTCCATCCAGCTTGTTTTAGCCCATATAGGGAATGCTAGAGTTTCCAGCAATGTCTGCTTGGGATGGGAACTCTGTCTGGGGGTATGAGATACAACTCCTTCTCAAGTTCTCCATTCAGGTAGGCAGTGGATATGTCCATTTGGTCTAGTTCTAGGTTGTACTTTGCTGCAAGTGAGACAATGGTGCAAACAGAGTCAAGGTTTGCAACTGGAGTGAATACTTCTTGATAGTCCACTTCTTCTTTTTGGGTGAATCCACAAGTGACTATTCAAACCTTGTATTGATTGATCTTTCCATTTTGGTCTCACTTGATTCAAAAAATAGGTTTTGATGTGATTGGTTTTACCCCAGTTGGAATTGACACTGTTTGGTACACATGGTTTGTGTTTAAGCTCAGGAGTTCTTCTTCTACTGCACTTTTCCACATCTCTGTGTCTGGACATGCATATGCCTCCTTTATGGTAGTTGGTAGTACCTCTTTTAAGTCACTGTTTGCAGCTCCTGCAAAAATGCAATCTATGAGGTTGTCTTGTGAGGAGTAAAATGCTCCAGGAATCTTCAGAGGGTCTGAAGTTTGATCTGGAGTTTTTTTTTGTGTCTTTTCACTTTGGTCTTGAACTTGAGCCTTTCATTGTGCTTCCTCATCTAGTGTTCACTGATAGTTTTTATTTTTATTTGCAGTTTTTCAGACTCTGCTGCTCTGATGAACTCCAGCAATGGTCTCTGCAGAGGGAGTATGTGGATGAGGAGCAGGAGCTGGAGCAGGATTTTCAGGAACTCCAATATAAAGTTGTTGTAAGCAGTTTGATATTGCATTTATATCTCTAGGGGGATTTAAAGGTGCTCCAATTTCTCCCATTGCTTCAGGATTGTCTGAGATGTTTGAGTCATTGTTATTTTCATCATCTTTGGGGTACTCTAGTTGATATGGTTTGAGTCCCTCCCACTGTTCTCCAAGGAGGTCTTGCCATTTGATGGACTCTACTTCAGAGATTCTTCTGAACTCATTAAAGGAGATGTGTCAGCTAGAGATGATTGATTTGCTTTCTAGATTCAGAAGTTTGTATGCTTGTTGTCCATAAGTGTATCCTAGCATTATGCATTTTCTTTCATGTGGTTGAAATTTTCCATTTTGCTTTTCCTTTGGTATTAGAGAGTAGACAAGGCAGCCAAAGGGGCAGAATATAATGGAGTTTACCTTCTGATTGAATAGGAGGTGGTAGGGATTTTCTCCATTGAGTGCAGAGGTTGAACTTCAGGCTGTTATGTATGCTGTTACATTTTTCTTTCCTATATGCACTACGCTTTACTCTAGACTATGCGGCACATAAGTGCCACCTTTGTCTCTTCTGTCTCGAATGCTGACTCATTCTTTAAACCCCTTTATGCCATAGACTGTGCTTCTCTTTCTGCTCTTCACCTCCGTGCACAGCATGGCCTTCATATTCATTAGCATTCCTTTTCATTGCCTTATCATAACTGTGCCATAGCCTTGTTAGAGCTCCCATTACGCCATTGGCCACCACTGCCATAGGAGCTCCACTTCTGCTATTGGCTACCCTTACTATAGTACTTTCCCATACTCCTTTTACACCATTGGCTACCATTACCCTGGTAGCTCCTCTTATGCTACTGGTTACCATTACTCGGGGAGTCTCCCATGCCGGCCCTTAACCAGGGTCCAGGGTACAGTATGAGTACTTATACATGCGCCCATAGTACGATACCTTAGCTTTTGTCTCCCTTGTACTTCATTAGTACTTGGCTTTGTCAATCTCACAGTTACTCCTTCATTCTCATGTGCCTTCATCTTTACAACTTGGCAAACCCTTGACCCTCAACGCCTTAACACTTAAGGTGAACCCTTGACGAAGTGCTCAATGATACACCCTCCTCCTCTCACCCACGAACCACTGACTTGGCTTAGTCTTTCAAGGGCTATGCACTGTCCTACCTGGTCAACGTGTAACAAAAGATGAAAGCTACTCCACCGCGACTAGTCCTAACTAGGTCGCCCCAGATGACACCACATCACAACCTTCTCAATCCCCTCATCCCATTGTCAACCCCTGGTGGTCTCCGTAAACCACCCATGCCCTTGCTCAGTCTTCTTCTGACAACGATGAAGACTCCCACTCGGATACAGACTCCGACCCAGGTGTAACCCCCTCGAACCCAGCTGCTGAACAGCTTGCTATGGCCCTAAGCCATGCCTTATCCACGCAAGTGTCCATCCCCAGAGTATCTACCCTACTGTCTCCACTCCCTGTCCACCAACATCTTACATTTTCCCCCGTTAACACCTCTACACCAGCTATGTTTTCAGCTGCAAAGCCCATCGAACTCTGTCTCGGCACCCCTGAGCACTTTGACGAAGACTACAAGAAAGCCCTGCCATGACTTAACACAGTAATGTTCTACCTCACAGTCAATGAGGAAGTATACAACACCTCAGTGAAGAAAATTGCCTTTGCACTCTCGTTTATGACCAAAGGCTCCACAGCCACATGGGCTAAAAACTTCTGCCTCAAGGCATACGACAACACAACTGGTACCATCAACATGGGTACCTACCAGAATTTCCTCAAGGCCTTCCACGAGGCATACCAAAACCAACAAGTCATGGCCGACGCCATCTCCTGGCTTGCCACCATCAGAATGACCCTAAACAAGAAGAGGGAATATGAACCCTCGATTCAAGAATACAATGCACACTTCACCACCAAGAAATCGGAAGTGGAGATCACGGAAAACCACGTCCTCATTAGTTACTATGCTGCTGCCATCCCCATCCCTATTATGCACAGGATTTACAGTATGGAGAAGGTCCCCACTACCATTGAGGAATGGATGACGCGCACCGCCACATTTATTTCACAGAACAAAAAAGCGAACCACATCACTCAGCAATCCATCAGACCCCGTCAATTCCAATACTTCCATACGACTCACAATCCATCCCCTAAAGACTCCAATGCCATGGACATTGATGCCATCTGTGTTAGCAAGCTCACCCTGGAAGAACGAAAGAGGTGTTGGAACCTCAAACTGTGTTTCAGATGCCGACAACCCAGCCATCATACAGATGCATGCCCAAAGTTCAAGAATGACAAAAACACTTTCTCCCCTCCAATGACGAAGAAGACTTGAGGAGTTTCCTCGCACATGCCCCATGTCGAGGAACTCATTGACTTGGCAGATGAAGACAAGGGGACAGCCACGATAGGAAGGACTCAGGGTTTTTAAAGAGGGGATCGCTTAAGACATATAGCTCTCCCCCTCCACCTTCTGTGTACACTAAAGTAGAGGAAATCAATAGACACTTGCTGTCTCTCTTGGTTAAACTCCTCGTGTCCACGAAAAGAAGTGTCAATGCCACCACACTCATTGACAGCGGTGCAGAAATCAATTATATCGATTGGCATTTTGCCAAAAGAAACAACATCCCCCTCATCAGGCTCAAAAAGCCCATCCAAATCATAAACGTTGATTCGTCACCCAACAAACAAGGAACTGCCAAGTATGGAGCAGACATGTACCTCACCATCAGTGATATCATGCATAAGGTACACTTCATAGCCATTCACTGCGGTAATAACAACTTGATCCTCGGCACACCATGGTTGCACAAAATCAACTTCCACATCAACTGGATGACTAAGGTGGTCAAAATCAAACAGTCTACCAACCAATCCCGCAACTACACACATCTTCACTCACACATCCCCACCAAACCCCTTCCGACCAAGGAGGTTCGTGTTACCCAGGAGGAAACTCCTCATTTCTTTAGGTATCTCCGCTACTGACAATCAAAGGAACAGGTCATTCAGAACGTGCAAAGTCTCAACTGGATAAAGAAAATAGAACAACGGTTTGTATGGGCCACGACATCGACCAACCTCACCATTGAAGCCCTCCAACACAAACCCAAGGTAACCCTACCTGACAGATACAGCGTGTTCGCAGATATCTTCTCAGAACCCACCAGCAACCAACTCCCTCCCTCACAGTCGTACGACCACAAAATTCACTTATGAGACACGTTCAAACCCAGGATTAGCAAGATCTACCCTCTGAACCCTGAGGAAAAGATCGCCACAGAAGGGTTCATCAAGGAAAACCTGAAGGCTGGCAAGATTCAACCATCCAAGTTGCCTCAAGCCTTCCCCTTCTTCTTCATTAAAAAGAAGGATGGAAAACTACGACCATGCCAAGACTACTGATATGTCAATGAACATACTGTTCACGACGCATATCCACTCCCCCTCATCTCAGACCTAATGGACAAGCTGAAAGATGCCAAGGTGTTCACCAAGTTCGACATTCATTGGGGATACAACAATGTCCGCATCAAGGAAGGACATCAGTGGAAAGCAGCCTTCATCACTCATAAGGGCCTCTATAAACCAACAGTCATGTTCTTCGGTCTCTCAAACTCCCCAGCCACATTCCAGCAATTCATGAACAAATCATTTGCCAATCTCATTGTGGAAGGATGGTTGGTAATCTACATGAACGACCTCCTTATCTTCTCCCCAGATCAAGAAACCCATGACGAACGAACATGTTGTGTCCTTGAACGGATGTGACAACTCAACCTTCATCTCAAGCTTGAGAAATGTGACTTCAATAAACAAGAAGTCGACTACCTTGGTATGGTCATCAAACCTGGCCAAGTTACCATGGACCCCGTGAAACTAGACAGTATTGCCAAATGGCCTCAACCCCAGTCAGTAAAGGAAGTATGGTCGTTCCTGAGGTTCACCAACTTCTACCACCGGTTCATATCCAACTACTTGACCATTGTCAGACCTCTGGTAGACCTGATAAAGAAAACACAACCATGGAACTGGATGGACACGTGCAACCGAACCTTCAACACTCTTAAAACGTTGTTTTTGGTGAAACCAGTGCTCACATTTCCAGATCTCTCTAAATCCTTCATTATTTCCACAGATGCATCACTCCACGCTTCTGGCAGCATTCTCTCCCAACAAGGGAATGACAGGCAACTCCACCCCTGCTCTTATATTTCACAGGCATTCTCCCCAGCAGAATAGAACTACGACATCTATGACCAGGAACTCCTCACCATCATTTGCACCTTGAAAACATGGTGACATTACTTACAGGGCACAGGGCACACTACCACCATCTTCACAGACCACAAGAACCTCACCTACTTCCGTGAAGCACAGAAGCTCAATCGACGACAAGCCAGGTGGCTTTTAGACCTTGCTGACTTTGACTTTCAACTTCAACACATGCCCAGTGCCACACTAGCAGCCCCCAATGCCCTCTCATGATGCCCCAACCATGTCAATGGCAAACCCAATAATGAACAGATCACTCTCCTTCCACCCTCATTGTTTGTCAACCTAGTTGATACCAACCTCACCACCCATATTCATGAGCAAACAGCATCAGACCCATTTGCCACCAACCTCCTCAATCGCCTTGACCCCTCCACACCCCTTCACCTATGCCCACACCTTGGCTTATTCCAACACAGAGACAGCCTCCTATCCTACCAGTGACATTTATACATCCCTCTGGATGTGCGGCCTCTTATTCTACAGGCCTGCCACAACCACGAATCCGCTGGGCACCCTGGTCTTCAGAAAACCCTGGCCCTGCTGGCCCAACACTATTGGTGGCCCAGGATGGCCACATCTGCCCACAATTACGTCCACCACTGCATCCCATGCCAGGCAAACAAACCCAATACGCACCCCACAACCCCCCCACTTCAGCCCATCGCCTCCCAATGCACACGCCCATTCCAACAGATAAGCGTAGACCTCATTACTGATCTCCCCCTCTCCCAGGGATTTGATGCCCTCATGGTTGTGGTCAACCATGGCTTTATGAAGGGGGTAATTCTTTGCCCAACAAGAAAATCTGCCACTGCTGCTGACATTGCCACCTTATTCTTTAACTCAGTTTACAAACGCTTTGGGCTCTATAACAAAATTATATCCGACCGAGGCCTGCAATTCATATCCAACTTCGCACACACCCTTGGGAAACTTCTCAAATACAACCTAGCCCTCTCCACCATGTACCACCCCCAAACCGACGGTCAAACTGAGTGGGTCAATCAGGAGATAGAGACCTACCTGCGGATCTATTGCAGAAACCACCCCACCAGTTGGGTAGACAACATCATACATGCCGAATTCACACACAACCACCGACCCCATTTGGTAACAGGGAAATCCCCTTTCTTCCTCCTCATGGGATTTGAGTCCAGACCTCTCCTGGACATTCCCCTCACCACTGATAACCCCTCAGCTGACGAATGCGTCAAAAACATGATCAAGGCGTGCAAGGAAGCCAATGCCTCCCACAACCTGGCATGCATGAGAATGCAGTCCAGAAATATGTGCACCTACAAATCCTTCAGAAAAGGGGACTGCATATGGCTGGAGGCCACCAATCTCAAACAGCAAGTAGCCAACCCCAAATTCATGCCAAAATGCAAAGGACCCTTCATGGTCATGGAAGTGATCTCCTCCATCACATTCAAACTGCAACTGCCCAGAACCTGAAAGATCCATCCTGTCTTCCACGCCTTCCTCCTGTCTCTGTATAGAACTGACAGAACAAACCCAATTCCACCCCCTCCTGATTTAATAGATGGCAAAGAAGAATACGAAATAGAAGGGATCAGGAAACACCACGGAAAACCGTCTGCCTGCTCATTCCTAATCTGCTGGAAAGGATATGGCCCAGAAGATGACTCATGGGTTCTGGAAAAGGACCTGTCGCATGCCCAACTGCTCCTCAGCAACTATAAGAAACGACACAACCTTTAGAAAACCAGAACAACCCTTTCTCAACCCACCACATTCTATACTCTTGCCCTACATTTCACATCCATGTCCCTCACCCCTACCCATGAAAGCAACAATGCCACCTCACAGAACCCATCGCCACGATCAGAGAATCCCCAGCTTGGAGCTGGTTTTGATATGTTGTCACTATTTCCTTCTCTTTCTTCATCTTCTCTGTCTGCAACCCTCCTGTCATTGAATCAGGAGACAGCAGATGATTCTGTTAACCCTACTTTTGATTCTACTCCATGAAGCAGAACCCTTTTCATAGACTTACCCCTTTATGCCCACAGAATGCGTGCAGGTCAGCATGATGTCAACTATGCCCTCCGAATCCGAGCCTTCACCCAAGATGCCCACCTCACCATTCTCATCGAGGCTCACCTAGACATGGGATTGCCTTTGCAGTCCCTCTATACCACATTCCTCGCCCTCCAACAATTGTGTATGGGTTCCTTGCGAACCCACAGCAATGCCAATGCTATGTGTGCATTCCTCATCTCTGTTATGAGCTCAGTCACTGTCTCCCTCGAGAACTCCCTCCTCAAAATGGCATACCAGATGGAATTTGGTGAATTCCTCAACAGCCTAGACAAGTACCTGCAGAACCTAACACAAGCGGAGGAGCAATCCATCCATACGTCCTCTATCCCCACTCTCACCAATGACATGTTAACCTTTGATGAGATGATGATCGTAGAATGACTCGAGACTTACTGGACCAGGGCTCAAGGTTGGGTAGTCCTCCCATCCTCGCACCCCCACTACAACGAAGCATGCTTCCAATGCCATCGCCTTGGACATGTCCGCGTCAACTGCCCCATCTACCAGTGCCCATTCTGCATGCTGTGGCGACTTGGCCACACTCAAGAAAGGTGCATGCTCCGCTGTTCCACCCTTCTCCCTGTGGATTGCACCACCACTTGGTCCCCAGCCCCATCTGCGTCCACCTTGTCCCATGACTCCTCCAATCCTGCATCCATCACACACTCCCCAGTCCGCCGCACTCGCTGCCATCACAGACACATACACAGCGCACCTCACTCTTCCCTGCTATGGGTATCTCCCCCTCATTTCATAGATACTCCCACCACCCCCAGTGGCCTCTCTGACTACAGCGATGACGTCACCTACAGCAACATGACCAGCTCCCTGGTCAATGAATCAGCGTCCTACAGTTGGGCATAAAAGACTCATGTGGCCACTTGCAGTCTAAATGGGGGGTAATGTTACATTTTTCTTTCCTACATGCACTACGCTTTACTCTAGACTATGCAGCACATAAGTGCCACCTTTGTCTCTCCTGTCTCGAATGCTGACTCATTCTTTAAACCCCTTTACACCATAGACTGTGCTTCTCTTTCTGCTCTTCACCTCCACGCACAGCATGGCCTTTGTATTCGTCAGCATTCCTTTTCATTGCCTTATCATAACTGTGCCATAGCCTTGTCAGAGCTCCCATTATGCCATTGGCCACCACTGCTATAGGAGCTCCACTTCTGCTATTGGCTACTCTTACTATGGTACTTTCCCATACTCCTTTTATGCCATTGGCTACCATTGCCCTGGTAGCTCCTCTTATGCTACTGGTTACCGTTACTCAGGGAGTCTTCCACACCGGCCCTTAACCAGGGTCCAGGGTACAGTACGAGTACTTATATATGCACCTGTAGTATGATACCTTAGCTTTCATCTCCCTTATACTTCATTAGTACTTGGCCTTGTCAATCTCACAGTTACTCCTTCGTCCTCATGTGCCTTCGTTTTCATGACTCAGCAAACCCTTGACCCTCAACGCCTTAACACTTAAGGCGAACCTTTGACAGAGTGCTCAATGATACGCCCTCCTTCTCTCGCCCACGAACCACTGACTCGGCTTAGTCTTTCAAGGGCTATGTGCTGTCCTACCCAGTCAACATGTAACATATGCTGCAGTCATCATAGCATGGGTCCAAAAGAATTTTGACAATTTTGAGTCTTCCAGCATGGAGTTTGCCAAGAAGGAGAGGATTTGATTTATGTATTCTGCCAGTTTATTTTGTTCTGGGATATATGGGGCAGATGTTTCATGCATTGTATCATCTTTTCAGAGTTGATTTTGAAACTCTAATGCTATGTATTTCCCTTCCCCATTGCTTTGGAGAAACTGAACATGCAACTCTGAGAAAAGCTCTGTCTGAATCTCTGACTTGAAAAATGCTTGGTTATCTGCTTTCCATCATTTATAGGTTTCTAAAACATCTTCTTTTTGTTTTAAGAAGTATATCCAAGAGAAATGAGAGTAATCATCCATGATAAGAAGTGTTGAGCAACTAGAGAAACACTATACAACCCTGCCTATCTTTTATTACCACAACTCATCTGGCAATCTGGCATCACCAACTGAATCCTTGAGCAGTTGCAGAGATGAGAATGCTAGAACAGCTAAAAGGGAAATGGATAAAGAAGAAGAAGATCTTCATACTCCTTAGAGAACTCTTGCATCCCTAGTACTACCCAGACTATTGTACTGAGTACACTTCCTTCTAATACCAGGATCTAAGACACTGGCATAATTATGAACAAGCCTTGGGGTGAGGATTCTGGCTCTGTTATGATGAAGAAACTATACTGGTATATGTCAACCCTTGAGTGGTCTTGATTTGTTGGTTCGATGGGATGATGAAAGAGTAGAGTAGAGGGTAATCCTTAGGCCTCACTTCCTATGAGAGGATGAGTAACCAAATGGATTAGGCTGAGGGATGACAGCCAAACACAGTCCCTTTATATAAGTACAGGATATGTGCATGGACCAAGTGATGTTATAGATAAGGTGTGAAAAGGAAGCACACCTTATGTTCATCAAATGGAAGAGAAGCGATGGAGATTAAAAGAATGGAAGAGAAGGAAGCAGAAATGAAAAGAAGTCTCTCATGAGATGGAAATGAAAAGGAAATGAAAAGATAAAAGCCTGAATCTCAACATGAGGTT
>JBBPJS010001254.1:0-11555 GCA_038088835.1 Singerocomus rubriflavus
CTTCAGATATCGACCAACCAGTGCATTCAATTGCGTCTTCAAGGTACAAGTCGTTTACAGGGAAAGTCCGACCTGGAACGTGAATTATCGGGCAGCCTCCGAAAAAATCTGACATCTTATTTGAATCCGCCGTTGCAGACATAAGGACCACTCTGTTGAAACCCTTGAGATCGGAGCCGTAAAAGAGGGACAGCTCACATACTTTAAATCGGGGCGCTGAGGCAACAAAGACTTGAGTACGATGAGGAGAAAGTCTGACTCGATAGTGCGTTCATGAACCTCATCGATGATTATGTGCTATTTCGAGCCATTATGCCAATCGAATACATGAGATAGTAATCGCACTGACCGTTACCTCATCAAACGCTGTACCTTGATCGTTACGACCAGAGCCGCGTTCCAGCATTCTCAACGCAATTCCGGTAGTGAGGTAGGTTATGCGCGTATTTTTTGTGGTATTACTTTCCAAACGAATGGCATATCCAACGAGAGAACTGAGAGTGCCAACTACACCTGGGGGATCTCCCAATTCACGTGAAACCCGTTGTGCGAGTGAAACTGCAGATATACGACGAGGCTCTGTACAATATATCTTGCAGGATTGTCCCTGCGAAAGCCGATCTTCGAGGATAAAGGAAGGCACTTGAGTAGACTTTCCACTAAGATGAACATCAGTGACGATTCCAGGTTGGCAAGATTCGTGCTTACCATCCTGTCTCGCCACAGAGCACAAGAATTTGAGCGCTTTCCAATGTTGAAATGATGTCTTCGCGATATCTTGCTATGGGTAGGGAGTTCCGATGGATCTGATGTACTTCATGTAATCGTGTTTTTACGAGACGAGACAGACGGGACTAACCAACATATCTTGATAAGCTGGCCTTGACTGGCATGATCTGAGTTCTGCAATGACTTGTTCGCCACTCGTCTCAAAGTTCCGTGGAAGGGTTGGTGTCTGAGGGGTGCCTTTAGTCTCAAGGACTGATTCAGACGTGACCTCTCTTGTCTAGGCTGGGTTAATAATCGCACATGCTCGACTAAAAAACTAACTCACGTCTTTGTTGGTACCGACCTGCGACTCGACAATATTCCATAACTTGGTCCAAATCTCCCGATTGATACGTCCCTCTCTGAGCTTCCTATCTGTTTCTAGCTCGTCCCACAGGTCTCTGAAAACTGGAGGGAACAGTCTGAAGAACGTGTTACCAATAGGGCTGTTCATCGATCCTGCAGCAAAACCCTCCGTAGGAGGAAACGAAAGCGTGTGGAGGGCGACGGTAGCGATGTACTGCTCTGCCTGCGATTCTTCATGACAGGCAATATCTTCCATCTTCCACTCATTTACCCTACAGCCACGCCACAACACCTGGAGCCCGGAGCGCTTCGCGCGGCTATGCCCAGATAGGCTGTTGAACGTAACTACAGCGTATCGGTCAATCTTGGATACATATTCCAAGAGTACGACCCGCGGTAGCTTCCCTCCACTCTGCTTGTTGAATGACATATCTTTGACGGAAATCATTGTTCCTCGAGGACCTTCGACCTGAGATGGCACATCTAGAATTTCAAACAGTCCTTCGGAAGATTCGTCATCCTCTTGTTCGAACAGGTCAAGCTGCGGTCGTAGTTCCGGGGCTCTAGTGACAGCCGTTGATGCACTTGTGTCTCTGAGGCTTTTCGGCGGTGCATGTTCTGCAGCCCCACGAAGCGTTTCCTGAAGGCGTTGAGCATTTGCTTTTTCGAATTCAGAGCGATAGAGTCGTTCGGCATCCCTTTCATCAAAGAAGTAGTGTGATCTCACACTCTGCATCTTCTCCTCTAGAAGACTTGTAACATCAAATCTTTGTTGACGAGACGTATTACTCGTTTTGATGTTTACAAGTTGCAATTTTATTCGAGCATATTCCACGTTAGGATCGTCGAGCTCTGGAGAGACACGCTCTGATGGGGGGCCACTCGGATTAGCGCTAGCCAATACGCTTCCGGGTGGCGTCGTCCAGCCCTCATCATGGAGATTGGGGAGGGGAAGTACATTGACCCCCAGTTTGGTGGAGCTCGAAGATTCTGATTCAAGTTTGTTTTCCTGGAAAAGAGCCGGCATTTCACGACTTAGAGTATCGACTGATTTGGGCAAATCACCAGAGGCTTCCCCTTAGTAATAGATAGGTCAAACTCTGCCGAGTTCTAAATTTGAGGCACATACTTATTTCGACCTCGTCAGGACAATGGACAACAAGCTAATTGCATGTCAACAAGACAACGAAATCGTTGTAATGACTGGACTGACCCAGTCTAAGGCCTCATCAAGTTCGACACTGGATATGGTACGCAGACATTGTTCCACCCAATCTTCAGAGAAGCCAAGCCTGCGTAGGATACCATACGTCACTCCAAGACGAGTTACAGTCTTTTCCTTGTTGTGACCGGTAAGATGACGCGCTGGGAATCATGAGGTCGAGTCGAAACAAGTAAAGGCAAAAGTAAATGAACAACCTCTAGGCGTTTCCTCTTGCATATGGAGACGTAGGATCTCTTCAATCAACACTTGATCAACCTCTACAGTACTCAATCCTCTGGAAGCACGTTTGTCCACTTCAATTGCCTGGTAGCAGGATTACAGCTCAAGGGACAAAGACAGGAAGCTGATGGAACACGCCTTGATGGCCCTAGATATCTCTTTTTCCGTTTTATCCTGGTACTTGTCAATTATGATCTGCAAAAAGTGCTGCTGTTCGTCGTGTTCGACAGCAGACTTCTCCGAATCTCGCAGGTCGCCCGGAGCTTTGACGGCCAGACGATCTGCCATAGCCACGACAGCTTCAGTCATCAGACCATCAGATGGGAGTGCTTCAACGACTGGTGGTGCAGTTTCGTCAGCCAGGGCGGCTCTCTTAGGTATAGATGTTGTCGCGACGCTACGGGCGACGGGCTTCAGCTGCGTCCTCCTCTTCTTGGGCATCAGGAGCGAAGTGTTGCGGGGTAGGTTAAATGCGAGCTCCCAAGGAAATTGCGAGAGGTTCGTGTCTTGGATCGATTTGAATGTTGGTTGTGGACAGTGATTATAGTCAAGATCAGATGCGCCAAGTAGCTGAGCATATATATTAAAGACATATACAATACAAGGCGGTACAAAATGCATGAACTACTCTACAAATGAATCTGCAGGCAAACGGGAAACAAACAAAATCAACAGATCATTCAACCTGTACATCTATCCCAGACCCAACGTCGTTGGCACCTTCTGCCTTCTTCTTCGAGGTAGCTTTCCCTCCAATTTTACGAGAACGTGCAACTCCAGAGGAGCCACCGCCCTTGCGTTTCTTGCCCCGACTTGGTGCTGCAATAGCATTGTCCTCTTCGCCCTTATCCACGGTTACATTTCCCTGATTGGCAAGGTGCCCAAAGAAATCGTCACTCTCGTCATTCCATAGATCTCGGACGGCATCGTTATCGGTGCTTGCAGATCCATTACCGGGCCGCTTGCCACTTTTCTTGGAAGTGAGTCCTGGTCCATTCGTGTTGTCAATGTTGGCCAGTTGCTCGTCGTTCAATAGCAACTGAACAATCTCGCTTGGCTTCGCCACATCAGTAAAGTTTTTGTTCCCAACAACAATGTCTTGTACCTAACCAAAGGTCAGACAGGCAGTCAAATCAAAAGGAGCTATCCACTCACATCTTTTTTGACACGCGCAAGTTGAATGATGCGTTCGTCGATTGTACCTTTGGTAATGAGGCGATAGACAGTTACTTGGCGAGTCTGACCCAAACGATGTGCACGGTCCATGGCTTGAGCATCATTGGACGGGTTCCAATCATGGTCGTAGAAAATCACAGTATCCGCAGCGGTAAGATTAATGCCGAGACCACCAGCACGAGTACTGAGCAGGAAGACAAATATGTCTGGTCTAGAAACGAAATTTAGTCCACGGAACAGACCAACGTACGAAACACGGACCTTGTTTGCCAGTCCATCACCATGTCCCTTCGGTCTTCGAGTTTCGAGGATCCATCCAGACGTAGATACTTGTATTGCCGATATATCAAATACTCTTCCATCAAGTCCATCATGCGGGTCATCTGGAAGTAAATCAAGACTCGATGATCACCTGCCTTGAGTTCCTGTAATAGCATATCTAGACGTGCAAGTTTGGCCGAGTCATAAATGAGCCGCTTTGCCTCCGGAATCTGCATGCTGGACTGTGGCAGCTGGTCGGAAGGAGCAGTGGAAACCAGCCCTGCAGCTGGAATCATTGGAATGGAGTCATTATAGAGGCTGCAGGCTACAGGGGACTCTTGGAGTTCGCGTGAGAGTCCATACATGGCTAGCGACTCCATGGGTGCTTCCAGAACTCGATTCTGGTATTCGATAAAAGAACGGTTTGTGCACGTCGTGGATATTGGCGGTGCGACTACGGCCGGGACGAACCACCTCAAGCCAGGTCGAGACAGACATGATACTTGCCAGGCGGAGGTAGATATTGCTTTAAGATCGGAGTTATAGAGCTGATGCGTCAAAAATGGGAGGGGAGGGACTCTAATATCGGATGCACTGTAACTAGTTTCCCTGTACAAAGGGTCAGTTTGTTTTCCCGCTAAATCAAAACACTTACCTCAAGACGGTGGACTGTTCCACGATCCTGTTTTCTTGTTGCAATTCCACCAGTCGATTGCGCATAAAAGGCGATATTTGAAGACTGTGAACTTCGGCTGGACCTCTATTCAAGAGACGTAGAAATGCAAAGGCAGGAGCTTCTAAGTAATGGTGAGCGTGATCTGGAGGAAAAATACTACGTGGATAATACCTTCAATTTCGTCGTACATTGACCGGTATATCCAGTCTGTGGACCATATATTGAAAAAGTCTAGTGCAGAAGACCTACGTCGACAAAGTCCAGGTTTTACCGATGGTATTTCAACCAGCCCGCCATCCAGGTATAACAACTCAGGGATCTGATACTCGATTGGATTTCGCGTCGAGTACGGCACAAAAATCAGATCGCCTTCTCTACCGAGTGGTCCTGACCGGCCAAAGTGCGCGAACGAGAAAGGTGCTATGACATCCGCGCGCTCGAAAAGCTCAGGGTGGTTGCAGACCTGTCGGTTTGTAAACCTGTGAGTCTGAAGATAAATGACATTGCAGACCTTGCGGAATTGCATGACTAAGTTCATCAACGAGCGAGCTGAATCAGCATCGCCGATATTTGCCGCTTTTTCGAGAAGGTCGACAACAGAGACGTTAGCAAGAAGCGCACGGTACAATGCCCGCTGTCGCGAGCTAAGATCTACGTAGATGTCTATTTCGATCTTTTCAATAATGATATCAGTAATGTCGACTCGAAATGATATAGTAGACATGCCTTTTCGCTCAACTCATTTTGCACATGTCGCTTTACACGACGAAGCATAAATGGTTTCAAAATCATATGCAGCCGCCGTAGTTGATGTTCGTTCAATTTGCTACCTTTGTTTTCAGCGGCATTTTCAATATCTTTCGAGAACCATTCATTGAATTCATCATGGGAGTCGAAGAGGCTTGGCATGATAAAGTGCAGGAGTGCCCAAAGCTCTATCGTTGTATTATTGAGTTTGGTGCAGACGGCGTACATGTATTACAAAAAGCTGACCTTGCATGGAATTTTGAATCGGAGTGCCAGTAAGGAGCAGTCGATTCCTACACTGGAACCCCAAAAGTGTCTTCCAGCGAACGCTTGATGCATTCTTGATGTTCTGGGCTTCGTCTAGAACCATGTATTGCCACTTAACTCTTTGGAAATATTGTTGGTCTTGGGTAACCTGCCAATATGTAAGCAACACAACTGTATAGGAAATCCGTTTGCACTGAATCACCAGCTGATAACTCGTGATGAGGACATGAAATGGGGCGTCCTTGTTGTAGCTAATTTCTTTTTTGCTCCAAAATTTTCGCAGGGTTGCGCGATCCTTGACATTCCCCCAATAAGGTAGTGCCTTAAGACCTGGAACGAATCGAGTGATTTCTTGCTGCCAGTTGTGCAAGGTAGATGCTGGAGCAACAACGAGAAATGGACCCCAGATGTCGTGTACCTCGGCGAGATACGCGAGGAGAGATATTGATTGCACTGTCTGGATGATAGTTCTTGCCTGAGCATTACAAACATTAGAGACAGCCGGTAGCATTACCTTTCCGAGACCCATTTCATCCGCAAGAATACCATTGATACCCTGCTCGTACAAAGTCGCAAGCCAGTTGAGACCCTTCAGTTGGTATTCCTTTAACTGAGCCATAAGCATTCTTGGTTGTTTGATAGTTAATGGCCCAGTCAGGGAAGTTGGGTTTTGAAAGTTGAGCTCGTCAGAGTCAACTACCGCGGGATTATGAAAACCATATACAGAAAAAAAAAATAGACTGCTTACGGTCCATAAGGGGGGCTGCAGGAGACCTTGTTTCGTCCTCATCATCCCGAACGTGCACTTGGGCTTTCGCCAATTGAAGCGCCTCATTTGTTTTACGTTCAAGAGCAGCTTGGATATCAAACTGTTGTGCGCGTTGCTTCGCAAGTGCAATTGCCTCTTGCGCATTATGACGGGCATGGCGATGAAGATTAGTTTGGTCCTCTGAAATAAAGTAAACAGTCCGATGAGAGATGATGTAAAGATAGAGCAACCAACCATCGTCAAAGTCGATTTCTCTCAGCGAGGTCGGGTCAATGTCCGTCATATCTGCACCGGCAGGAGCTGCCGACGTTTCCAGAGCATCCCCTTGAACTTCGGCAGCTAAGGTTGCGAAAGGATGAGCATTTGAATCATCCTTGAACGACAGCGGCAACGTACTTTTCAGCTTGTTGCCCACGAAATGGCTATAAAGCTCTGTTTGACTAATCAGAAATTCGAGTTTCCGCGCCTGACGTGCTGCCTCGCGTCTCTCCTCCTCTATCTTTGCTCGGTCAATAGCCTCTTTCTGCTCTCGCTTCCGTACATCTCTCTCTTCCCGCTCATTCTTTCTCCAGAAAACGAGCATTTCACGCATTAAGCGCTTTGCTTTCGCTTGCACGTCTTTGTTGGCCTTTGCAGTACGAGTGAACGGTCGGCGGGCTTGCATAGAAGACAACATCGCAAGTCGCTTGACCTGACTCTGTCTGGCCTGGTAACCCATGGCAGCGTACTTATACACCTGTTTACTCGTTAAAGCTATCGTTCATACAAAAAAAAACTAGCCATTTACCTTGGCAATGTCCCTTCTTGCAATGTTCGTCCAGACTTTCCTTTGCGCCTCCTCTAGGGATTTGAGACGCTTGGCCATTGCACTATCGTCAACCTTTCTTGCGCGCTTGAGAGGTGGCACCACTTCATCGAGCTCATACACAACAGTTGAAGTTGCCGTCAGAGCTGGTGATGCTGGCCGGGACGCAGATGGTGTGGCATCACCGGCAACTGAACCGGCTGCTGAACCGAGACCGGACTGTCCGACGCCATCTGGGAAGAGTCCATCATACTTCTTCCTCGCAGCCTTCTTGCGACCTCTCGGAGTGAGTGATGATGTCGCGGTACTCTCAATGCTCTGCTCCCTAAGTTGGGACACCTTTCCTTTGCCTTTCGACCTCATAGCCTTGACAGGAGACTTCGATGCCTCATTCACCGTTCTTTCGAACTCATCTGCAACTGCCAATGCGTCACGGTCTACCCTCCGCTTCTTGTTTGCTGGTTTATCCTTCTTGACAGCGACGGTCGGCATATCAGTATCGCTGCTAGCATCCGATACCACACCGTTTGCAGAACGCTTGAGTGGATCCTTCCGCTGCGTCCTCGGTCGTGATCCGAGAAGTGATTCTTCCAACTCACGAGCCGCAGCCTCGGCACCAACGTTGAACGATCTACACAGTGAGACACGATCATACTCGTTTGAATCACCTGTATAATCAAAGAGGGCAGCGTCCGGTGGAGGAGATGGATGGAGAGTGGACAGGAGGTCTTCATCAACAGAAACGGGCGGCATCGGCGGAGGCGACGGAGGAGGGGGAGGTATCCGTGCAATTCGTGACACGTAGTGTCTCGACAGTGTGACTGCTGTGATAGAATTGCGCTCCTGAACAAAGTGTAAGACATGCGTACCTGGAAAATCATTGAATAGTATTTACCAGAACGCTAGTCCCAAACCAGGACTCAACCTGACGCTGACGTTTGTGTGTCTCCATGATATAATCACTGAGCTCCCCGATCCACACCTCTTCGCAATCTGACAGGTCTGACGATGCAAGGCGACGGTCGTCATCAGTCAGGTGATGCTCGACAACAACGGGAAATACATCAAGACTATCTGAAGGAGAATTTTCTTGGCGGGCAGCCTTGGAACGAGGAGGGTTTCTTCGGAGTCCAGGCTAGCCGGGCGAAAGTGATCGTGTTTGCTCTGGTTTCAAGATGGAATCAAAAGAGGGGACGTACGCGTCTTGAAGGAGGAGGATGATAATCCGGGTCGTCGTCTATTGCCTTCCTCCGTTTCTTGGACGTATGATCATTTTCACCTTCCTTGTAGTAAGCGCCAACCGAACCCTCGTCGGGAGGACCGGAAGGAGCTGCATCCACGTCACACTGGGGGTAATAGTTTCCACCAGGACCCAGCGGAAAGATGTCTCCTTGAACATAGTTGCCTGAATAAGGGTCCCATCCGCCTGCGCCCTGATAAGAGACAGGCTGGTAAGTGTAGCCGCGAGGGGGAGGTGGATGTTCACCGAGCGGACTCTGGCTCTGGTGGTGATGACGAGGATGGACAGGAGTGACGGGGACTGTGTTGGGGACAGAAGACATGTCAGACAATGGAGTGTCGATGGCGGAGGCGCGCGGAGTACCGGAGAGGGCAGCACGGGGGGGAGGTGGTGGGTCATTGAGAATTCTGCTGAGAGACATGGCGGAGAGAGGAAAGGAGAGATAGGGCAAGAGAAAGAAAAATCGGGGAGCGCAAAAACGAGAAGAAAAGAACGGCCGACGGGTTATGCGAGCAAGCGTCGCGCTGTAAGGTGGCCGACGAGATGGGAGGACGCTGTCGGGGACAATTTTTCGGGTTGCAGAGAGGGAGGGTGGGCGATGTTGGGGACGGCGAGCTCGTTGCTGTGGTGGCTGGCGAGAGTGCGAGGGAGGGCGATGGCGGGAAATGCGCAGGTATTTCGTGTTGTTGGATTTAGCTCGCATCGGTACGCTGCCAAATTCGGAAACTCGGTCTAACCCGTCGTCTGCGATTCTTGGTGGACGAGCCAGGCGCACAGCAAGTACAGCGTCTACCAACAACGTCCCATTCAACGCCAATACTACATTGTCGCGCTCTCTAGGCCTCGTCGGGGTAGAGCATCAGCTCTGGCCTCACTTTCTCGTCAAACTCCTCTGGCGTCAAGTACCCGAGTGCCACCGTCGCCGCCTTCAATGTCGTCCCCTCCCTGTGTGCCTTCTTAGCGCACTTCGCGACATCTACAACTTGCCGGTAAGCGAAAACAGAACAGTGCTAGGTAAAACACTCGCTGTCGTAGCCAAGATGGCTGTTGAGGATGGTAGCCAACATAAGACTCTCGTTCAGCAGATGGTTGATGCGCTTTTCGTTGGCCTGAATTCCGATCACGCAGTTCTTGGTGAAAGAGCGGGATGCTACACACACGTCATGGGGCTCGAATTCGCTGGGGGACGTATCCATGACGCACCATCAGATAGAAGGCGGATGCTCTGAAGCACGTTCTTGATGATGACAGGCTTGAATACATTCAACTGGACAGCAGAGGTCACCATTTGTAATCTTCCGCGTCGACACAACGGAATACCTCGAACTGGCCGCTGGCACCTGCCACGCTGACAGCTGTCTGATTGCCCATAACTTGCGCGGCGACCATTGTGACTGCCTCGCATTGCGTAGGGTTGACTTTGCCGGGCATAATGCTGCTACCCGGCTCGTTTTCTGGAAGACTCAACTCACCAAACCCGCAACGAGGACCAGAACCAAGGAAGCGAATATCGTTGGCGATCTTCATCAGGGAGCAGGCAATGACGTTGAGAGCGCCGTGGGCCTCCACAAGAGCGTCATGACTAGCAAGTGCTTCGAACTGTCACGATGTCAACCGTTGACCAGTGATCGGCTAAATTCTCTACCTTGTTTGGAGCAGTCTTGAACTCTAGACCAGTGATCTTCGAAATTTCGGCGGCGACCTTGACGTCAAAACCTTTCTTGGTGTTCAAGCCCTATCGAACACGTGGAACAATAGAACAGACTACAGCAAGGGAGCCAAACTCACGGTCCCCACGGCGGTGCCACCTTGTGCAAGAAGGCTCAAGCGAGGAAGGACTGTCTTGACACGCTCGATTCCGTTATTGATTTGCTGAACGTAGCCACTGAATTCTTGACCAAGAGTCAGGGGAGTCGCGTCCTGTGAGGAAGCAAAAACAAGTCTTGACTGGTTCAGAGGAACAGCATGCATACCTGAAGATGTGTTCGTCCAATTTTGATGATCTTGTTGAATGCATCCGCCTTGGCTTGGAGGGCGTCCCTAAGTTCCATGAGGGCTGGGAGCAAAGAGTGGTGGATTTCAATCACAGCTGCGACATGCATAGCTGTTGGGAATCTATATCTAGCCGGTGAGTGGAGACGGAAGACGGGAAATGGGAAAAGAACTTGCGTATCATTGCTGCTCTGACTCATATTGACATGATCGTTGGGGTGGACAGGATTCTTGGAACCCAGGACACCGCCGAGCAACTCGATAGCACGGTTAGAGATGACCTTTTGATGGGAACTGAGAGGGGGATGCGGGGCATATGAAAGAGTGCAGCGAACCTCGTTTACGTTCATGTTGCTTTGAGTACCACTTCCGGTCTGGAACACGACAAGAGGGAAATGGTCCACGAGCTTGCCGGAGATGACCTGAGAGAGAATGTAAGCGGAAGAGGACGGCGAGAGGGGAGATGACATGCGTCGTCTGCCGCCTTCTGTATGGCGTCACCGATTTTAGGGTCCATGCCATAGCTGACATTGACGATGGAGGCCGCCTTCTTGAGGACACCGAAGGCTTTGATGAGCGGGAGCGGGAGTCTCTCCGTGGGACCACCGATGTCAAAGTTCTGGAGCGAGCTGGGAACCAGGTAAGCGGGAGGGGAGCAAACGGTCGATATACGTGCCGTTGTGTCTGGGCGCCCCAGTAACAGTCTGCGGGGACCTGGAGATCGCCAAAGGTGTCGCGTTCTTGTCTGTAAGACTGTGTGGGATGGTCAGCGCACGACGCGGGGCAAAGGAGGGGGGAGGCTACCATGAGACGGATAGACGTGGAGGAGAAACACGCGCGGACATGATATCTGGGGCGGGGAGGAGTCACGTGGGCAGGAATGGCAGCAGGGATGCGTCGGACGACGAGGAGCATAGCGGAGAGCGAGGAGAGCGAATCCGAAATTACCCGTCGCGTGTGCCGTCGACTAGTAGCGCGTCTCCATCCGAGTTTAGCCGAAACTGTCTCCTCACTACACAGCTCGTCGGCGTCGACGTCGACGTCGACCACGACAGACTCGCCAGCGCCGTGCTCTGGGTCTGTGACGCAGCACCGGATGCGCCA